>CM052667.1:40936232-40947027 GCA_028533165.1 Leontopithecus rosalia | reverse complement strand
CCCCACACCCCCATCCCCCCACACCCCACCACCCCGCCCCCACCACCCCCACCCCCCACCCCCCCACCCCCGCCGAAAATGTGCTCTTGCTTTGAGTCTTGCTGAACCTCCCACACCTTCTGTGCTCAGGGGATGTTGTAGATACTATATGCAAATAGGGTAACAGAAGGGCAGAGATACATATTCCCTCTGCTCATGGACCTGCTCCATTTTCCCATCAGATTCCACTTACCAAACAAAAGTTCAAAGATAGAATTATGAATAATTTCAAGATGGTGAGAGCAGCATATTAAGCCAAGTAAAGGGTTCTTCTGAGCATAGGGTCCTATGTGACTGCACATGTCTCTGCCCATGAAAGCAGCCCCGAAAAAGGTTCACCAATCACATAAATGTCTCTCCCTCTGCTGGACGTTACTGTGGCTGTATTTGTTAGATATGGCAGCCATCTTCCAACAATAAGGGGAGCTAGCCTTAGGACAAATCTGACATAAGGAAAAAAGGAAAAAAATGGTGTCTCTGTTCATTTTGTGCTGCTATAACAGAATATCAATTCCCAGGTAATTTATAAGGAACAGAAATTTATTTCTCACGTTCCGAGTTCAAGAGACCAGCATCAGGCATGGACCTTCTTGCTGTGTTATCCCCTGACAGAAGGCAGAAGGGCAAGAGAGGGTGAGGGACAGCGAAAGAGGGATAAATCACTTTTATTACAGCAAAGATGCTCTCCATAACAAACCCACTCTCACGATAATGACATAAATCCATGTGTAAGGGCAGAGCTCCCACAACTTAATGACCTTTTAAGAGTCCCACCTCTCAAAAGTCCCACCTCTCAACACTGTTGCATTGAGGATTAACTTTCTAACACATGAACTTTGGGGGACACATTTGAACCATAGCACTCTTCCTCTGACCCCCAAAATTCATGTTGTTCTCACATGCAAAATACATTTATTTCATCCCAACATCCCCAAAGTCTTAATTCATTCTAGTATCAGCCCAAAAGTCCAAAGTCCAGAGTCTCACCTAAACCGAATTATCAGTGAGACTCAAGAGATGATTCATCCCCAAGCAAATTCTTCCAGCTGCGAGCCTGTGAAATCGAATGTATTATCTACTTCCGATATACAATGGTGAGACAAGCATATGATAGACATTCCCATTCCAAAAAGGAGAAATAGGCAAGAAGAAAGGAGTAATTGGTCCTAATTCTACAACCCAACTTGGAAAACAACAGTGAGTCTGAAAGCTGGAGAATAATCTCCTTTGACTCCAAATCCTGAATCCCAGGCACACTGGAGTAAAGGTTGAGCCCCATGGCCCCAGGCAGCCCTGCCCCCACAACTTTGCTGGGCTCAGCCAACACTTTATCTCTCTCAAGTTGGAGTTTGGTGCCTGCAGCATTCCCAGGCTACTGTTACACTCAAGTAACACTCGGAAATGGCATTCTGTTATAGCAGCGCAAAATGAATTGAGACGCCAATTTGGAGTCTTGGTGGCGGTCTTGCTCCCTCAGCTCCAGTAGGTATTTCCACAGTATGGATTTTCTGTGGTGGCCCCACTCCCACGGCTTCACTAGTCATTCCTCAATTGGGATTCTCTATGGCAGCTTCTCCCCTGCAGCAAGTGTCTGCCTGAGCCCCCAGGCTGTCCACAAGATCCTTTGAGATCTCAGCAGAGGCTGCCTTGGCCCCACAGCTCATGCGTTCTTTGTGTCTGTAGGGTTAGCACCACATGAACACCACCGAGGCTTACAGCTTGCACTCTCTGGCACTGGGGCACAAGCCACATCCGGGCCTTCACTGACATGGCTAGAGTGGCTGAGGCACACTGTGTCAGAATGTGGGGAGCAGAATCCCAAAGCAATCCTGAGCAGACAGCTCATCGGGGGCACTCAAGGCTCATCCTCCCACAACCATTCTGCCCTCTTAGAGTTTTGGGCCTGTGATGGAAGAGGCAGCCCTGAAGATCTCCGAAATACCTTTGAGGTCATTCTCCCATTGACTCAATGAATATCATCTGGATTCCTTCCATCCGTAATCATCTCCTTATCAAATAGCTGCTCGTCTGCTTCCTTGGTGTCCTCTCCTAAACATGCTTCTTTATTCCTTACATGGACAGAATAAAAAGTTTCTAAATTTTTATATTCTGCCTCCTTTCTGATCATAAATTCCATCTTTAAACTATTTGTCTCATTTTCATTTTACTGCAAGGGGCCAAGAGAAGCGAGGCAGCGCCATTGCTGCTTTGGTGCTTAGATAGATCTTCTGTAAGATATCCTAGTTTCTTGCTCTTAAATTCTGCCTTTCATAAAGCCCTTGGGTACAGTCACAATTCAGGCAAATTCTCTGTCATTCTGTAACAACAATGCCCTTTACCCCAGTTTCCAATAACTTGTCTCTCATTTCTGTCTGAGACCTCATCAGAATGGCCTCTACCGTCCACATTTCTACCAACATTCAGATCATGACCACTTAAGTAATCCCTAAGGAGACAGCGTCTCCCTAAAGCTCTTGTCTTCTGCATAGCGCCCACCAGAATCACCCTTAATGCTCAATTTATGATAATACAGGCTTTTTCTAGCCTGTCCCTCCAAAGTCTTCCAGCCTCTACAGGTTACTCAGATCCCAAGTCACTTTGACAATTTCAGGCATTTGTTACAGCAACAGCCTCACTGCTCGGTACCAATTTTGTGTCTTAGTTCATTTTGTGCTGCTGTAGCAGAATCCTACATTCTGGGTAACTTATCATGAACAGAAATTTTTTTTTCACAGTTCTGGAGACTGAGAAGTCTAAGATCAAGGGGCCAGCATCTGGTAAGGCAAGACAGAGCAAGAGAGGGCTGAACTTGCTTTTACAATAACCCACTCTCTATAACAAACCTACTCCCACAATAATGACAAAAATCCATTCATGAGGGCAGAGCCCGCAGGACCTTGTCACCTCTTAAAGGTCCCACCTCTAAATATTGCGGCATTGGGGATTAAGTTTCCAACATATGAACTTTGTGGGACACATTGAAATCATAGCAGAGGTATCTTTGGAGAGGTTATTGAGTCTCTGAATTAATCAGTTCTTGTAGCCATTTTGAGTTGAGTTTTCTCTTATTTGTAGCTGAAAGTATCCAAATTCGGCCCCAACCCAGAAATCTGTTGTTGTTTTTTTTTTTTTTTTTTTTTGAGACGGAGTCTCACTCTGTCACCCAGGCTGGAGTGCAATGGCATGATCTCGGCTCACTGCAACCTCCACCTCCTGGGTTCAAGCGATTCTCTTGCCTCAGCCTCCTGAATAGCTGGTTCTACAGGCGTGTGCCACCGTGCCCTGCCAATTTTTGTATTTTTAGTAGACATGGGGTTTCAACATCTTGGCCAGGCTGGTCTCGAACTCCTGACCTCTTGATCCACCCACCTCGGCCTCCCAAAGTGCTGGGATTACAGTTGTGAGCCACTGCGCCCAGCCAGAAATCTATGTTTTTTAACTAGCTCCCTAGGTGATTCTGATGCAGGTAGTCTAGAAACCATATTTTGAGAAACTTGGCTCTAAATTGATGGCAAAGATCTCAGCTGAATCAGTAAAGCCATGTTTTCATGAGGTGGGTCACCTCGGCTGATTCAAAGTGGATGCCTCAAATGCATAGTTCTTCCTTGTTTTGACCATCAATACTGCCTTTGTACAAAGTTCAACATACCCTCTACACTTAAGAATTTCTTTTTTAAAGTTATCTGTGATTGCTTAACATCCGGGGAACTAAATAACTGGAAATCTTGGTTTTATATATATTTTTCTTCATGTCATCCCTCCAGGGTGATATGGGAAGATTTATTGACTTCCTTAGTACCTCATAGAGAAACTGCACGGTGTAAAATGTTTTTAGAATCTCAGGACTCTCCAGGGTCTCACCCAATCACTCAATGCCCATGCATTGATCTAAATAAAGAATAGCAGTGGCTGCTGCTGTTCTTGCAAAGTAGGGTCACAATGCCTAACTTCCCCTCCTGAGAAAACAGTGGCCCAGCTCTGACCTGCACTATCCTCATAGAGCTTAGACCGGGCAAGAGAACAGAAACAGCTGCAGCAGGGAGTAACTGGGGAAGAGAAGTCATTCAGGGAGGAAATGGTCGGTGGCTCACACCTGTAATCCCAGCACATTGGGAGGCCGAGGCGGGTGGATCACAAGGTCAAGAGATTGAGACCATCCTGGTCAACATGTTGAAACCCCGTCTCTACTAAAAATACAAAAAATTAGCTGGGCATGGTGGCACGTGCCTGTAATCCCAGCTACTTGGGAGGCTGAGGCAGGAGAATTGCCTGAACCCAGGAGGCGGAGGTTGTAGTGAGCCAAGATCGCGCCATTGCACTCCAGCCTGGGTAACAAGAGCAAAACTCCGTCTCAAAAAAAAAAAAGAAAACGGTGCCTGAAACTCAGGGACAGTCTAATTAAAGTGCCCAATACACAGTGATCTGAAAATCGAGACCAGGCCAAGGAAAAGAACTGGCTGCAAGCTGGGTCAGTAAGACAGAGAGAGAGAAAGAGCCAGAGAGAGAGAGGGGGAGAGAGAGAGAGAGAGAGAGAGAGAGAGAGAACCGGAAGCTGAGAGGGATACAACCAGTTTCCCTTTAGGGATACCTGTGGCTTTCCATGGAAAAGAACTATTGATGACATTAAGTTGGTTTGTTGTGGAGAAAGAAACACCACAAATTTCCTAGCACAGATTGAGTATCCCTAGTCCAAAACTGAAATTGGAAATGTTCCCAAATCTAAAACTTTGAGTGTCAACATGGTGCTTCAAGGAAATGCTCATTGGAGCATTTCAGACTTTGAATTTTGAATTTTCAGATGAGGTAAGTATACTGCAAACATTCCAAACTTCAGAAAGATCTGAAATCCAAAGCGCTTTTGGTCACAAGCACTTTAGGGATACTTAACCTGTAAACGCATTTGTCTCTCAGCAAATCGGTACCAAGTAGAGGCTCAAATCTCCTATATAGAATATTAGAGATGGCAATTTTGCTGCAAGGGGCAGAGGGAATGGATAAAAAAATATTTTAAAGCTGTACACAGTCCCCCATAATGCACTGTCTTACATTATTATCTTACTGCATCATGGAGAAGAATCGTCTGCATCTCTCAGGGGGATTAACTCCCCGAAGGCAAGGAACGTGTTTCATATTTGTATCACCACTTTATGGTGAATTTATATCTCTACAAGTTGAACTGAATTGATTCGAGCTATGCCATTTCCCAAAGGAGTCATTTGATTTAGAAAGCAATAAATGAAACAGGGGCCGTCCCTCGGTTGTGGAAAGCCAACAGGCCCTTCCATAGACGTGGTATCAGGAAATGGGAGAACTGATTTCATCCCACCCGAGTGCTGTATTTTAGGCCATTACCCTTTTACAGTGAAAATCGGTGAGAAGATATGACTATTTCTCCTCTTTCTCCTCTTCCTCTTAGTCTCTTCTCAAAAAGTCTCTCTTGAATGGGCTTGTTTTTTTCTTGTCAATCTGCTTTAGTTCTTTGTAGATTCTGGATATCAGCCCTTTGTCAGATGGGTAAACTGCAAAAACTTTTTCCCATTCTGTTGGTTGCCGATTCACCCTAATGACTGCTCCTTTTGCTGTGCAGAAGCTGTGGAGTTTGATTAGGTCCCAGATATGAACAGACACTTTACAAAAGAAGACATACAAGAGGCCAACAAACATATGAAAAAATGCTCATCATCACTGGTCATTAGAGAGATGCAAATCAAAACCACATTGAGATACCATCTCACGCCAGTTAGAATGGCGTTCATTAAAAAATCAGGGGACAACAGATGCTGAAGAGGATGCGGAGAAATAGGAACACTTTTACACTGCTGGTGGGAGTGTAAATTAGTTCAACCATTGTGGAAGACAGTGTGGCGAATCTCAAGGACCTAGAAATAGAAATTCCATTTGACCCAGCAATCCCATTACTGGGTATATATCCAGAGGACTATAAATTGTTCTACTATAAGGACACATGCACACGAATGTTCATTGTAGCACAGTTTACAACAGCAAAGACCTGGAACCAACCCAAACGCCCATCGATGATAAACTGGACAGGGAAAATGTGGCACATATACACCATGGAATACTATGCAGCCATCAAAAATGATGAGTTCGTGTCCTTTGTAGGGACATGGATGAACCTGGAAACCATCATTCTCAGCAAACTGACACAAGAACAGAAAAACATGCATGTTCTCACTCATAGGTGGGTGTTGAACAATGAGAACACATGGACACAGGGAGGGAAGCATCACACACTGGGGTCTGTCGGGGGAAATAGGGGAGGGACAGCAGGGGGTGGTGAGTTGGGGAGAGATTGCATGAGGAGAAATGCCAGATATATGATGGGGAGGAAGGCAGCAAATCACACTGCCATGTGTGTACCTATGCAACAATCTGGCATGTTCTTCAAATGTACCCCAAAACCTAAAATGCAATTTAAAAAAAAGACTCTCTTGAAACTCCTCCTTCCATAAGGCCTGAGTTTTTGCCACTGGAGACTTGTTCCTTTGAATTAAGTATAGCCCTCTTGAGGCCAAAGTTTTAAAATGTAAATGTCTCTGGGGAAAGTAACACAGTACATCTCTATTACTTTTATATAAATGTGTTTAACCCGGGCTTTTCTCCTTGTGGAAAGGAGTAGGTTCCTCCAGGGGCTGAGAATAATGAAAAGGGAGGGAAGAAATGATGCCCAGAGAATAACAGATGTATGGAGCAGGGAAGAAGGGTGTTCAGGTAAAGTCGGCCTCTATCCCAATCTCACTGAGGTCTGGGCCTGAATAAAACCAATAATATTAATCACAGTAGCTTTTATTGCTCGTTATGTGAGGCTCATTTCTTCATGGCAAAACTCCTTTACAAAGCTCGTTACAAATAGCAACTTACAAAGGGCTATTATCCCTTTGTAATTAAAACAATATATTGCATCCTTTACTTGCGATTCCTCTGAAACAGCGTGGATAATACACAGTGGCACTCTGAAAGCTTTTATTTAGTTCCTCTTGAGTTGAAGCAGAAGCTTCCAGGAAAGATTTATCATGCTAAGTCCAGAGAGTTATCTCAAATAACTCACATGCAAGATCTGGGAACCATGGGGAGATTCAACGCTCCCTTTATGGTGTGAAGAGGGTGCAAATGTAAGATCATCTCCAAAGTTTTCACGAAGCCGAATGACATATCACCCGTGGATTTACCGGGGAAAGAGTGAGAACTGTGGCATGAGCAGAGAATGAGGTCTTACCTCTTCTAAGCAAGTTAACCTTTCCCTGACTTCTTTTCGTTTGCTGGAAAAATGTATTTTTTCTAGGTATGCTTTGTATAAAAGAAATTTTGAACTCGTGAAATCCACTGATTGTTCTTTTCAAAGGGCGCTAATAATGGGCCTCAGTGCCCTTATTTATAATTTACATTAATAATGCCCACCTCCTCTAACCTGACGACAGAACAAGACTCTGTCTCAAAAAAATAAATAAATAAAATAATGCCCACCTCAGAGGGCTGAGGTGAGGATCAAATGAAGTTACATGTGAAGCACTTGGCCAGAGCCAGGCACAAGGAGGCGGCTCCACGGATATCAGTTCGTTCCCTTTCCAATTTCTCCCACCCTCACTGTAACCCCAGAACTTACTCTGGGAACCCACTGTGTCACAACTGCTAGATCCCATTTTTAACCTCTCCTACCCTGCCCTACACTACCTTGCTGACAAGGAGCTGCCTCTTCTAGGTGCAACAGAAAAGGATTTTGATTTCCTAACTGTCCCGTAACCAAATTTTTCAAAACCAAAGATTGGCATGCCTGGTCTCACCATATGGATGGGTTTTTTTCTTTTCAGATATGTTAATGTATTTATGTGACAAGTCTTTTAAAGGCAAAATAATGAGGATACATTCCGTTATCTGTTTAAAAAACTATCTTTCTAAAAAAGAACGAAATGTGCCAGGCGCGGTGGCTCATGTCTGTAATCCCAGCACTTTGGGAGGCCGAGGCCAGTGGATCACGAGGTCAAGAGATCGAGACCATCCTGGTCAACATGGTGAAACCCCGTCTCTACTGAAGATACAAAAAATTGGCTGGGCATGGTGGTGTGTGCCTGTAATCCCAGCTACTCGGGAGGCTGAGGCAGGAGAATTGCCTGAACCCAGGAGGCGGAGGTTGCGGTGAGCCGAGATGGCACCATTGCACTCCAGCCTGGGTTAACAAGAGCGAAAACTCCGTCTCAAAAACAAATAAATAAATAAGAACGAAATTACATCAAAAGAAAGAAAACTCAGCAAAAAAATCCTGAATTATTTGGCATTGGGACTGCTGGAAACAGCATAGTCATCACAGACACCGTCTTCGTGGCTGATCAGTGAGTTTTTAAAAGTTGTTGCTGACAATGATGTCCCAATCCGTCATAGGTTGAACTTTCTTTGCCAAGCAGCCCGGGACACTTTAGTCCTTTGCTGTGTGTGTTACCATTTCCTCTGACCCACAAATCCTATGACATACACTCTGGATGTTACTGAGCTGAGATGCCTACATTCAAGTGACGTGAATGGAAAGAGAACCTCCAAAAATAGAAACGAACAGAGGTAAGGTTGAGAAATAAGTCAAACTGCTATGTTATTCTCTTGATTGGGGTAGTTTAATGCTATGGCTCATTATTATCTAATTTCTTACATCCTTTAGCCAAAGCTGCCATTCCTACCATCTCAGAGACAAGCTGCTTGAGGACAAGGACTGTGCCTTCCAATAAACAATTCAATTAGAAGATGCTCACTGAGTGAAAGTCATAGTTAATTTCTTAATAAATCGGACCTTGAAGTCCAGACTGCGTGACCTACACAATTGTTTCCCTTCAGTTAACACCATTCTTCATAGAGCTAATGAGAATCCACTGAGAATTCCCTACAGCTGCCCTTTTTTCCACAAGTGGAATGGCTCCAGCTTGACCAGGCTAAGAAGCAGAGTGACATCCATCTCAGCTGGCTCAATTCTCAAATTCTCAATTGCTGGGTAAGTCTTATCTATAGCCAAGGCCAGCCCTTGACAAATTCTAAGTCTAGCAAAATCGTGTGCCTCAAACGCATATGCGCTTTTTTTCCTCCTGCATCTTATCATCATCACTTTCCTCTTCCCTCACTTCCATGTTCATCGATACATTCCCCAGCTCTTACTTGTCTTTAACAGAATTAACTCTTAGGGGGATAAGAATAATATGAAGGCCGGGCGCGGTGGCTCACGCCTGTAATCCCAGCACTTTGGGAGGCCGAGGCGGGTGGATCACGAGGTCAAGAGATCGAGACCATCCTGGTCACATGGTGAAACCCCGTCTCTACTAAAAATACAAAAAATTAGCTGCGCATGGTGGCACGTGCCTGTGATCCCATCTACTCGGGAGGCTGAGGCAGGAGAATTGCCTGAACCCAGGAGGCGGAGGTTGCAGTGAGCCGAGATCGCGCCATTGCACTCCAGCCTGGGTACCAAGAGCGAAACTCCGTCTCAAAAAAAAAAAGAAGAATATGAAAAACATACATCAGTTAGTTAGCATCAGTTAGTCTAAAGAGGCGAGTAAACTTCTGCCTCTGAATACTACACTCCAGCCCTTCAATTAACCATTTCCCTCCATTTTTAGCCCTGCTTCATTTCTCAGATCCATGTGACCTTGAATCAGTCACATCATCTTTCAGTAAAATGGGAACAATAAATACCTAACCTACCTCCTGGGGTTATTATAAGGAGTGAGATGTAATATGTACAAAGAGCTTAGTACTGTACCTGAAACAGAGTAAGTACTCAGTACATGGTGGCTGTTATTACTCTTCCCACCCCAACCTGGTACTTAATTTTGATCACTCTCTTCATATACCTGCAGTACTTTGAGGTCAGTTATCTTGACTAATCTATCTCTGACCCCTTGGACAGTGCCCCATGTCTAGCAAAAGACAGATGCTTAATAAATGCTAAGTGAAGAGCAGGACCAACGTTCTGCTTTAGATGGAGTGGGGCTGACTGCTGGGCTCCTGACTTGTTCCCTGAGTTGTAGCTCCTCTTGAACTGGGCTTCTGATTAAGCTTTAATTCTAGTTCCCCAGTTCTCCAGAGAGGACTAAACATTTTCTCCACCAAGGACACTGGATTCCTGTCCCTGAGACACATTTCAGGCTGGGGCTAAAGCTCAGGAATAATCCCCAGGGGCCACATGGTCCAACTGCTGAGGGACAGCGTAACGTTCAGTATCCTAATCTCCATCAGCACTTCTCCCATCGATGTGGACAACCGCCGTTTTCTAAACCTTACACAAAATGTGAATAAAAGTTCTTTTGTTTTTGGAGTTTTTTTGACATGGAGTCTCACTCTGTCACCCAGGCTGGAGTGCAGCGTCACGATCTCAGCTCACTGCAACCTCTGCCCACCAGGTTCAAGTGATTCTCCTGCCTCAGCCTCCCGCTGGGACTACAGGTGTGTGCCACGATGCCCGGCTAATTTTTGTATTTTTTAGTAGAGATAAGGTTTCACCATGTTGGCCAGGCTTGTCTCAAACTCCTGACCTCAGGTGATCCACCTGCCTTGGCCTTCCAAAGTGACGTGATTTTAGGCATGAGCCACCATGCCCGGCCTAAAGTGTATTTTTAAAGTACTGCTTTGTTTATTGATCTCTGCTAGACAATATAAGTAAAAACCGAGTGTTTGCTATGCAAAAGTAGCGTCCAGACAAGAATCCTAACACTTCCTCTGTCTTAGTCTTTTCAGGCTGTTTCCAGGCAGTTGGGTGAGC
>CM052667.1:40916300-40936132 GCA_028533165.1 Leontopithecus rosalia | reverse complement strand
CCCCCCCCCCCCCCGCCCCACCACTCCTCTGGCCACCCTCCCAATGGCTCTCCGTGGTGCCAGGCGATGAATGGCCTGCCTGGGGACATAGCAAGCTCCCAGTGCCTTTCTGTGGCTTCCTCTACCCCTATATTTCACTTGGCTCTCTAAACGGACTCAGCTCCAGGTAAGGTCAGAAACTTCTCCCGCAAACAGTCGTTCAGTTTCTCCAGTGGGGGGGGGGTGGTGTTCGGGAGAGGAGACTCACCCTGTCCCACTTCTGCAGTTGGGGCACTCACACTCTTTGGCGTGTCTCCCAGGTCCTGCAGTAGCGGTCCGCTTCCTTCAGAGGGTCTGAGGGTCCTCTCGGGATTGCTGGTTTGTTCTTGCATCAGCCTGGAGCTAAAATGGACAATGCGAGCCTCTGCACACTGCTCTGTCCGCGTTTGCGTTGGAGCTGTAATCCAGTCCTGCCTCCTGTCCCCCAGGAGGGTTTCACATCTGCCTGCATCTTTGGACACGTTTCACATTGTCCCTGTTGCTCTTCAAGGGCAATGCCCAAAATGAACCACACTCTCCAGGTGTGGCCAGGGCAGCAGAGGGCCAGGCAGAGCTCTTGCTCTCTCAGACATGTCATGCCCCTGCTTCAGGGTAAGTCTTCCTCAGTTGACTTTGGGTTATACCAAGTGACCCCCAGCCTCTGCACATACAGAGTTTACATTTTTAGGACCACGTGTAAGACTTCACATTTATCCCTAGTAAAGCGTCTTGTTATATCTGGGACATCGCTTCGCTCTGCTGAAATCTTTCTAAATCCCGGTGTTGTCAGCCAACATAGTCACTAACCCTCTCAGCAAATTTGATCGCTATGTTCTGTGAATCTATCCATGTCATTAATAAAAACGTTGACTGGGACCCTGCAGCAAATGACTAGAGACCTCCCTGAAAGTTGACACGAGTTCATTAATCACATGTGACTGCTCAACCAGTTACAAGTCTGCTTAACTGTTCTGAGCTCACCAGTCCAGTAACCCCATGAACCAAGGAAATGGGTTTAGTCTGGCATAACTTGTTTTGAGTGAGTTCCTGTTGTTTTATAAAGATTCGTCTGGCAGGATCGATCCTAAACCCACATTGCTTCAACTCCCCTAAGCTGGGAGTTGCGATAACATAATAAATCATCCGTAATCACTTGCAGAACCCTGAGAAGCCAGGATTCCCAATTATCCACCCAATACAAAACAAAAAATACATATATGCAAAAGATCAGCCTAAAGTAAAACAGCAAATTTTTCTTTGGCTCTCCGACACATTGCTCTCAGCCTTCCTCTGTTGCACAGTATCCTTTCTTCCCTACCCCGTATGAATCCTGTGACCTTATGAGACCCTCTGGCTTCCGGACACTCCTCACCTTGGTACTTTAGTTCATTCCTACCCCCCTAAAATGCTCCAAGCTCCAAAATGAACTCTTCCTGAACTCTTCCCTCCATTCCATTTTTTTAATGTACTGGTCTCAGATAGATAAGAAAAAAACAACTGGATTGTAACAATTCACACTGAAGTCTGGATGATGAATTGCCCTACAAAAAGGCAGGTGTTTGTTAAATACGAGAATAGTTAATTCCAAATAAGCTCTGCTTGGTGGAATTACACACCCGGTGATAAAATCTGGGTGGAAAATTGCAAACAGAATTTGACGTTGTTTTTGCTGTGGGGCTTTTGTGGGAGTCAGGCTTCTTGGTTATAAGTAACAGAAAGTTTCCCTGATTATCTTAATCAGAAATGAGATTGTAAAAGGATCAGGTAGGTATCCTCAGAACTGAGGAGGAGGCTTGGAGGTCAGACAGAACCCAAGAAAGACTGGGCGGCTGAAACCTCATTTAGATTACACGACAAAAACATGCTACCTAGAAAACTGTGGCAAGCTCCACGGCTAATAGACCTTGACGTGTACTGGACTCTAAATATTTAATCCCTAGGCACCTGAATCTCTCCACTTTAAACATTTTCAACTGTTCCTAAAATTCAAAGACCGTTCCTAAAGTGTCCATTGGTCAAGCTGGGCTGCATAGCCACGCTTCAGTGCCAGGAAATAAGAGAAGAGTATTTTCCCTTCTTTGGTTTTCCTAATGGGAGAGTAGTCATCCTCACTCTTCCTCCTTTTTTTTTCCCCCTTGAAGACATATTTAATATAATGGAATATTATTCAGTCTTAAAAAAAATCTTGTGACATTTAAAGATACACTTTGAGAATTATTTCAAGTGAAATAAGCCAGTAACAAAATGATGGATGTTATGATTTCACTTATATGAGATATAAAACAGTCACACTCATCAAAACAGAATGTGAAATGGTGTTTGTCAAGGGCTCAAGACAGCATAAAATGGGTAAACGTTATTTAACACATATTGAGTTTTAGTTTTATAAGAGGTAAAATTTCAAGAAGTGTTTTGCATAATGAGGTGAATGTAGTTGACATGCCTGAAATATACAGTTTTGTTGGTTTTTTGTTTTTTTGGGTTTTTTGAGACAGGGTCTCAATCTGTCACCCAAGTTTGAGTGCAATGGCACAATTATGGCTCACTTCAGCCTCACTTCTTTTAGGATTCAGAAGGAGATGATCCAAGAACATGAGAAGTGTCTAGTATAACTCCTAGAACTCCTGAAATTTTACCTATACTTTTACTGAGAGTCTGATCCTGCATCTGCCCCTTCTACAGCCATTTTTTGGGGGTTGTGAGGAGCTTGCCATCTTTCAGAGTCATTGTGGTAGACAGCTGAGTACTGTATCTATTTCTTGGTGGGCAGGTCTAGGCGAACCTGTTCCCAAAGTTTGAGGAAGCTTCTCAGCTGCCAAAGAAAGAGGCTAACAAATCCAGTTTCTTACAAAGAACTTTTTTTTTCTGAGACAGAGTTTTGCTCTTGTTGCCCAGGCTGGAGTATGACGGTGTGATCCCGCTTCATCACAACCTCCACTTCCTGGGTTCAAGCAATTCTCCTGCCTTTCATCACAACCTCCACTTCCTGGGTTCAAGCAATTCTCCTGTCTCAGCCTCCCAAGTAGCTGGGATTACAGGCATGCACCACTACACCCGGCTAATTTTGTATTTTTAGTAGAGACGAGGTTTCTCCATGGTGGTCAGGCTGGTCTCAAACTCCTGATATCAGGTGATCCACCCACTTCAACCTCCCAAAATGCTGGGATTACAGGCGTGAGCCACCACACCCAGCCTGAAAGAACATTTATTTAATAGGGCCCTTAACAAACAGAAGCCATGTCCGTGTCTCAGGCAGTGGTGCGACAGGATGGATGGTCCTGTGCCATTACCTCCTAGACTAGTTGTTTATGTACGGGAAACGAGGGACACACATGCTTCCGAGGGAATGGGTAGAAATTTACCCTGTGGGCAGAATTTACAGTAAGTAAAAACTTACCGGTAAGGAACAAGCTAAAAATCTTAGAGGCCTTTCCAGAAGAAGGGTCAATCAGAAGCCAAACGGAGAGTAAGCATCTAAGATAGAATTGCTTTGGCCTCAATAGTATCACCTCACACCTATCCCAAGCTCAACAGCCAGAATTTTGACAAACTACTTTTTAAAAAGATAGTTGGAATATGCCACACATACAGAAAAGAGCACAGACCGTAAGTACACTTTCCTAAAGCAAAGTGAAATTTCACAAAGCAAGCATATCTTCTGAAGAAATATTGCCAGCACCCCAGGTGCCCCCCATCTGTGTCAGTTACTACCTTGCCAAGGTGACAGTACCCTGGCATCTGGCACCATTGATTCTTTTCTTTGTTTTCAAGTTCTGAAAAATTGAATTGTATGGTATTTTCTCCTTTAGGGCTGGATTCTTTCACTCGACATTTTGTTTGCAAGAGTCACTCATATTGAATGTGGTTGTATTTGACCAACCACTTTCAAAAGATTGCTGTTGCACTAGCTGGCTGTCCCCAGGGGGCCTGGGATTTACTGACAATCATATACCGAGGTCAGCTCAGAGAGAAAACTCTGGACATTTGTTACATTCACAAGACATTTGACCAACCGTGTCTAGTTCTAGTGAACTTGAATATCGCTCTTTTGTTATCCTGTGCTAAAACCAGGGTGATCTGAGGAATAATTGTAGTGATACAGATATAAGGAATCACTTCGATTTTTTTTTTTTTTTACATGGAGTCTTGCTCCTGTTGCTCAGGCTGGGAGTGCAATGGCACGATCTCGGCTCACTGCAACCTCTGCCTCCTGAATTCAAGCAATTTTTCCACCTCAGCCTCCTGAGTAGCTAGGATTACTAGGCACCTGCCACCACACCCAGCTAAATCTGGTCTTAAACTCCTGACCTTAGGTGATCCACCCGCCTCGGCCTCCCAAAGTGATGGAATTACAGGCATGAGCCACCGTGCCTGGCTGGAATCCCTTAGATTTACAAATGTGTTTCACATGAGGTTAAAATGCTCTAAAAAGTGTCCTCTTGGTTTCTAAAAATGCTTGCACCAGAAACAGATTAATAACTTCCCAATAATTAAAGGACTTCATATTTGGAGTGCAGGGAGGTCTGGCCTTGTGACAGACAAGAACTCACCATTCACCTGGACATACCAAGTGAGTCATTGCTGTGTCTAGTGCAGTGGTCTCTAAACACTTGGGAGAAACCGGTAGTGGAGGAATCACAGTAACAAGGGGAAAGTTACTGATACAGCTAGAGATAGTGAATCAGGTTTAATAAGAGACTGCTGACGGAGACAAGGGCATGCATTAAGGGAGGGACAGGCAGGACGAGGAATGCTAGATGCTCAGACCAAAACATTTGAGCTCTTCCAAAAATGTGCTCCGGAAAAGCAATCTCCTTGAAGAAACAGGTTGAAGATTAAATTGCACTTCCCCGGGGGCGCCCGCAGTCATACGATAGTGTGTTTGTGGGGTAGAGGGATCTGGAGGTGAGAAGCCAGAGGGAGGAAGACCCGGCAAGCAGGGCTCCATGGGGAGGCAGCATTCCTGGTTCTCAGCTGTTCGTTCTGTAAATGGAAGAAGAAAGTACTCTGCATTCCACAGGTGTCTGCAGATAAAGCCATCACTTTGAAAACCTGTTCTTAACTCAAACCAGTAGGACAAAGAGCGGCTGCTGCATATGTGCAAGCTGAGTAGTTTGAAGTTAGCAAGGGAGGCAGGAGATGACAGTAGTCAGAGAGGAGGCAGAAGTCTCATACTGCTGGGGACCGAAAAAGCCATGGGGGTCACGCTCTGGCCCAGTGGGCTAGCCTTTCTCCAGGCGAATGTATCTGTCTGTCTCTGCTTCTCAGCTCCAGCCAAGCCCCACACTCAACATCCTTTATGGCTCGAGATGGTGATAGGGAAGGTGAGGCAAACAGGAAAAGCAGAAGAAGCAGAGAGAGAGAAAGTGTCTGAGCCAGAAAGGAAAAGTAGAAAGACGACCAAGATTAAGGAGAGAGAGGATGTGGGAAGGGAGCAGGGAGGGACGTCTTAGTCATGTGTTGACACCTCCCCCAAAACCCATGAATGCCTCACAGCACGGGTGGCGGATGAGGTGGAGCCATGAAAAGACGGAGGGGTCGGCAGGGAGAGGCTGCACTGGGCTGAGAACTACCGCCCTGCCTCACACTTCACTGGAGCAATCACTCACATTTGCCTCGACACTCACTCTTAGCCTATTGAGAATTTTTGAAAACGAAATTTGATATTCAAAGTTAAGCACCCTTCAAGTCAGGTCAAGAGTCTCAACAATTATGTGCATCTGCGTGTATGAGGCACTGTTAAAAGTTGGAGGAGATATGAAAATGAAGCAGAAGAACGTTCCACCAATGAGCGTAAGACAGATGATGTTAAGGCCGCAGGAAAGGTAGATATTAAATAAGGTGCTGAGAGTCAGCAGGGGGAGAGAATGCACCCAGCTGAAGGAGGCAGAGAAGCCTACCAAGAGGAAGGCTTACTTGAGAAGAGCACTGAGAGATAAGGAATGGAATAAGGAATTCCAGGTGGAAGGAAACACCTCAGCTGGGCACAGGGGCTCATGCCTGTAATCCCAGTACTTTGGGAGGCTGAGGCAGGAGGACTGATTGAGCCCAGGAGTTTGAGGCTGCAGTGAGCTACGATCACACCATGACACTCCAGCCTGTGCGACAGAGCAAAACCTTGTCTCTAAACAAGGGAGATAAAGAAGGAAACACCTTAAGCCAAGACCCACAAATAAAAAAGTACTGGGTGTGTTTTAAACACAACTGATGCTTTTGTGTAGTCAAAGGTATGAAGCTAGAGAGAAAAGAATCCGTGTTATAAAGGCATTTGAATGTCAGAGTTTGGATTTCACCTTGTAGATAAACAGGAGGCCTTGAAGATTTTTCTGCAGGGAAGTTCTATGACCAAGTAACATTTTAAGAAGAATAATCTGGCAGCAATATGTGTAAGTAATCATCATGACAAGGACTGGAGTCAAAGGAATCCCATTAGAAGGCTACTAGATTAGGGGGAGTAATAGCCTAAACTAGGCTTGAAGCAATGGAAATGGAAGAAAGGGATAGAAATAGATTAGATATAGAATAGATATAGATGAGACAGGGTCTTGCTCTGTTGCTCAGGCTGGAGCACAGTGGCATGATCATAGCCCCATAACATTGGACTCAGGAACTCAAGCAATTCTTCCACCTCAGCCTCCCAAAGTGCTAGGATTACAAGCATGAGCCATTGTGGTCTCCCCAGATACGTATTATTTTTATGTTTCTTTGACAAAACCTACAGAACTTAGTTATTGATTGGATATAGTTGATACAGGAAAGGAAGTCTTGACTCCAAGCTTTGTGTCCAGAGCTGATAGAAGTGTAATGGTGCCATTAACATACATTGAAAAATCAGAAAGAATCTCAGAAGTGTTGGGGGAGGGGAGGTCTTAGTTTTGGGTTGTATTGAAATGTCACTAAAATGTCTAGATAAAATGTCCAGCCAGTAGTTGAAATACAGAAAGTAGATGCTTTTTGGCTGAATATATAGACATAATGACTAGCTTCATGGTGATAGGAGTAGTAGAAATCAGAAAAACAAATTGTAATGCCAACACAGAGTTGAGACCAGGAATTAGACTAAGGTAATATGTGCAGTAATTTATTTAATCCTAAAAACTAAAAACTTAAAAAGAAAAAAAGCCCTATACGGTAGATGCTTCATCTGTTTTATATTGCTATAACAGAATATCTGAGGTGGGATAGAAAGAAAAGAGGCTTATTTGGCTCACAATTCTGGTGGCTGGGAGGTCCAAGTTCAGGCAGCTGCATCTGTTCAGGCTGCTTCTACTCATGCCTATAAGTAAAACGGGAGCAGCCATGTGCAAAAACGTCACATAGTAAGAGAGGAAGCAAGAGAGATAAACTGAGGAAGCCAGACTCTAAAAGCCCACTCTCCCCAGAACTAATCCATCCCTGCAAGAGGAAGAACTGCCTCACCCCACAGAGGGCATTTATCTGTTTATGAGAGAGCGGCCCCTATGACCCAAACCTCCCAACAGATCCCACCTCCCAACACTGCCACGCTGGGAATCAGATTCCAACGTGAGTTTGGGCGAGGACAAACCACATCCAAACTATACCACTGTTACTATCCACACTTAGAGATGACAGAACTAGGTTAGAGAGATTAGGTAAACGAAGATTTGAAGCCGGATATTCTGACCCCTGAAGACTGCACTCTTGGCCACCATTCTTTACTGCATCTGTAAGGGCTGTTTCGACAGAGCCAGTGTGCAGGAAACATGTAAGTGGTGGGAAAGTGGACGCAGTAGGCAGTGGGATGAAGAAGAGCACGAGAACAGAAGGCAGCAACGGCAGGACCCAGGGCAACAGATAGAAAAACCTAAGCAAATGTGTTAAGTCTGGGAGATCCTGAAGAGGAGCCTCCCCCGCCCAAAAAAAAAGGCTAATTGGCACAGAAGGACCCAGGAGGAAGTTGGAATGGATGGAATTAGGAGGCCTAGGAGGTAGTTGGCCTGGTCAAAGAAAACAGAGACTTCTCTGGAACAAAGAAGGAACAAGGCGAAAGTACCAAGTAATCCGAGGAGAAGCTGAGAGAGCTCAGGTAGGTAGCTGTCATGGTCAGGTTTTATCCCCAAAACGATGTTGAAGTCCTAACGTCCAGTATCTATGAATGTGACCTTATTTGGAAATGGGTGTCTGCTGCTGATCAAGTCAACGTGAAGCCAGTGGGGTGGGCCCTAATCCAATATGACTGTATCCTTATAAAAAGGGGAGAATTGGACACTAAGACAGATACATGCAGAGAATGCCAAGTGAGCCTGAAGGCAGAGTTTGGGAAGATATGTCTACAAGCCAAGGAATACCAAATATTGAAATTGTTCTTTTTTTTTTTTGAGACAGAGTCTTGTTCTGTTGCCCAGGCTGGAAGAGGGGAGTGGTATCATCTCAACTCACTGCAACCTCTGCTTCCTGGATTCAAGCAATTCTCCTGCCTCAGCCTCCTGAGTAGCTGGGATTACAGGCACCCACCACAACATCCAGCTAATTTTTGTGTTTTTTTTAGTAGCGATAGGGTTTCACCATATTGTTCAGGCTGGTTTTGAACTCCTGATCTCAATTGATCCACCTGCCTTGGCCTCTCCAACTGCTGGGATTACAGGCATGAGCCACTGTGCCTGGCCCAAATATTGCATTGAAATGCAATATTGAGAAGACATCCAGAAGCTAGAAGAGAAGCATGGAACAGATTCTCCCTCACACCCCACAGAAGGAAAACCTTGATCTTGGGCTTCTGGCATCCAGAACTGTGAAAAAAAAATCTGTTGCTTAAGTTACCCACTTTGTGGCACTTTATTATGGCAGTCCTAGCAAACTAATACAGTGACCTTGACTTTCTCGAGAAATAGGCGACTTGTTCCCCATATCACGTAACTTCTGTAAAGAAAGACTTGGCTTGGTCCTGGGCCAACCCAGATGTGGTTGGTGGAAATAATATTATAAGTGCAGCACTTGGGCCAGAGCTTAGGAGAAATCAAATGGGAAAAGTCTTTTTCCCTTCTCCCTCCAGGGACTTGGACAGCAACTGATTTCCTCATCCAGCTTGACCCTTCAAGGTGTCCTGGGAACAGCAGGAGTGCAAGGAGTGCAGGAGTGCAAGGTGGGCACACTGCCTGAACTAAGCTATAAGGAAATGGCTTGCGGACAGAGGTGAACCAGGACACAGCTCAGCTCACTCATGCCCAGAGAGAGAGAGAGAGAGTGAGTGAAGCTGCTGACCCGGAAGGCAAGGGAGAATTGGACGCACAGCTGTGTGTGGGAGCCACTGGACTAAGCCGAGACAGGTCGGAGAGTATGAAACAGCTGTTGATGAGAGCTGCTGCTCAATAAAATCCTCTCTCCCATGCCTGTGGCCTCCTGAGTGTTCTTGCTGCCTATCCACCCATTCCCTTTGGACCGCAATGTGACATTTGGCGTAGTCATGAACCTGACAATTGGTGTAGCTGACAGGATGAGGTGAGGGGGTCTTCAGCCCCCGAGGGCTCCTGGGCCAGCTGTGTGGCCAAAGCATGGGCTGTGGTCACTGGTGGCAGTGGTGCTGCTTGGATGAGCCTCAGTGGAAACATGGGAGGCAATGGATGGGTCTCATCTCCCACAAGTGTGGAGAAAGCACTGAAGCAGCTGGAAGCACACAGCACAGAGCAGGAACACATCTTCGCCAGCAGTCAAATGGGTGTTCCTGACTGCACTGAGGGAAATACATACTCAGTCCCACAGGTAAGGGACCTCCTGGTGCAAGCCGCATGCCTGGGGCCCAAGTGGACATCTTGGAGCAGGACCTGGGGGTGGGGTACCTCCAGGCGCAAGCAGGGTACTTAGGGGCCCAGATAAACAGCCTGGAACAGGAGTTACCAACAACTGTTAGTGTGAGCTTGAGCCCATCCCCCCAGCTGGACACTCCCATTTGGTCTGATGCTCAGGAGGAGGAGGAGGAGGAGGTTCCTCCACTGTGGGCTCACCCTGTGATCCATCAGAAGGTAGAACATGAGCAGTCAATGGGCTGGCAGGGCAGAGCCCAGGGGCACCCCACAATGGTGGAACACACCTCTTATAGTGCTTATATCCCCACTAAGTTGCAGGAGTTAGGTAAACAGTACTGACAGAATCCAAAGGAGCGGATAGCATTTCTTGCCCAGTCTCCAAGATGGAGAAACCGGCTTCTATCACAACTCACCCCTCTCTTCAGCAGCAGCTGCAGCTGTGCTGATGGTTAGCACAAGGGCAAGGTGACCACATGTTAATCGGATGGCTAACGGCAGCCATATGGACTGTTTGGAATGATGCCAGAGAGATACTGATTTGGTGCAGATAATCCGGGGGATGTGTATGCAGCAGGCTATGCTTGATCTGAATACCTGGGGGGCAGGTGATGAACGCTTTCCCTCCCACATGAGGGATCTTTTGCTGGGCTCAGCGCCCCTGAGTGCTTTTGACTCTCCAGCTGCTGTTCTCAGGGCATATGTAGGGCACCGCATACATAAGGTGACTGCTACTCTGGTACTCTGGCAGCCCTTCGGAAGGCAGAAGGCTGTAGGTGCAACTGGGGAATCCATGCTGTAAGGAAGGGGAAGATGCTTCATCTGCAGGTAACCACCCAACAAGATAAAAAAAAAAGGGGGAGCCCAGAGGGTGACCCACATGCAGCTGTGGATTGATTTGATTGCAGCTGGGGTTGCCCGGGAGGAAAGTGACAGGCAACCCAATGAAATGCTGTTGGTTTTGTGGAGGCAGTGGTCCCTGGAGCAGCAATTTTGGAAATTGCCCAGCAGTGAGCAAAACACTGTTGCTCAACCTAGCCCTTCCCGGATGCTGCAGCTCAGGGACTATCTGCAGACAGGCAAAGATAAGGAGTTTTTCTTGTCTGATTAGGGAGTTGGCCAAGGTTCCCAACTTGCGCGGTGGGGAACCAGATGACCTGAGGCCATATGTGGAGCTGGCAATCCACTGGTGCCCCACTAATATACAGCAGGTTTTAGCACTAGTAGATACCGGTGCAGACTGCAGTCTAGCATATGGGAACCCAGAGAAGTTTCCAAGCAAAGCTGCATTTACGGATGGTTATGGCGGCCAGTCAGTGAAGGTGAAACCTGTGTCTCTGCATCTTGGTCCTGGCAGCTTGGCTGCCCATCTGTACACTGTGTATGGTTCTCCTATACCTGAATATATTCTGGGGGTGGACATTTTACATAGGTTGGACTTACACACCACGGCCAGAGAATTCTGAGTTCATGTAATAAAGCCAGTACAGCATGGACAAAGCAGCCCCAGGTTCTGCCACAACCCCAGCGGGTTACCTCCATTGGTAAGTCCCCATATTGGCAATATTGTTTTCCAAGGGGGCATATAGAGATAACCAAGACTTAGGAAGTTAGGGAAGGTGCAAGCAGTGCGCGGCACCCACAGCGCCTCCAGTTCTCCAGTACGGCCAGTCACAGAGCCTGATGGAACTTGGCAGATGACAGCGAATTAGCGGAAACTAAATAAGGTGACACCCCCCTGCATGCAGCTGTACCTGTCATCCCAGATTTGATGAACTGTCACAGAACCGGAACAATTCCACATTGTGATGAACTTGGCTAATGCACTTTTTTCCCATTGACATCACTCCAGAGAGCCAGGAACAGTTTGCCTTCATGGGAGGGCAACAGTGGACTTTTGCAATATTGCTGCAGGTCTATATGCAGAGCCCCGCCACATGTCAGGGTCTTGTTAATGGAGTTATACTAACCTCTGATGCTCTTGCAGGTTTAGAAGGGGCAGTGCCCCTCTTGCCTGGGATTGGATGGTGCGGTCAAGACAGCCTTCCTGGTAGCCACAAAGACACAAGCCCTGCAGGTGGTCGACCAGAGGTGCCTGTTTAGGTAGATGTCATGTGACCACAGACATCTGTTAGGGCCCGTGGCAGCACACAGAGTGCCTGAGTACACCAGTAGCCTTTTTGTCCCAATTATGGACAGGAGCTGAGCTCTGGTATTCCTTGATAAAGAGGGAGTTAGTAATAGCGGGATGGGTGCATCAGTAGACAACCACCTGCTGACCGAGAAAGCAGTTTGTAACTGTGTATGCTCTCCTCAGGCTCATAAGAGCATGGCAGGATGGGCTAGAGTCACAGTGCAGACGACTTACCTGACAGCGGGGTGGGTACACTCATGGGTAATGACCCCCCGGACTGGAACAGAACAGACATCCACTTTAGCAAGGCGGGGCACCTACTTAGAGCAGCAGAGTACACTGAGTCTAAGTCCCTTAGCAGCAGAGTCAAAAGAAGTGTTAGGTCCTGTAGTCCTAATGCAAGATAAGGCCATGGGGCCTAAGGCACCCCTACACCGTGAGCCATCACCATTTAAGAAAGGGCACCCTCCCATTCCTAGTGAGGCACGGTATACAGATGGGTCTAGCCACAGTACTGCTGCTGTCTGGATTGCTGCTGCAGTCCAGCCTAGTACTGACACTATATGGCTTAGTACCAAGTGTGGGCAAAGTAGCTAATAGGTTAAACTTAGGACGATGTAAACGGTAATCGCCAAGGAGGTGACACCTCCGGTAATCTACACCAATGCTGGGCAGTTTAAGGCTTAACCTTGTGGTTAAATACCTAAGGGTCACAGAATTAGGTAGTTAGTCACGAATGTTAATCTGTTACTGCCTGCCTCAATGCACCTAAAGGTAGGGAAGCAGAAAACCTGGTGTTAGCCATGGACCCTCATGGCAGATGGTTGCCTATCGTAGCCCCCTGGGGGGAGGGTCTGTGGTATAACTTACATGTTATTCCTTGGATACTTATTTAATACGTGGCCTCCATGACTGACCATTTGTAGGGGAACGGCCAGGGAAGGGGCCCTCCTCCAGGGGACATATGTACCGCCTGTGTGCCCTGTTATGAGCTCTCCTGTGACTGTGGCATGGGTACAGGACTCAAAACAACTATAAAAGCTGAGAAGGTGTGGTATCATAGCCCAGGGCAGAAGCCCTTGGCGGTTGCATTGCTATCCAGAGATGAAAAGTTAGCCTGTATTTTGCCTGAGGGACATGATTTCCCACTGTTAGTACCTGTCGCTCCTTTGTTGTTCCAGCCATAGGTTGGCATGCTGCCACAGCATCCAGGACTGGGCCCACACCTATTCCCAGGTGACCAATGTCTCCAGCTGTGGGATGGGCACCACCCTGCCAGCAGCAGCCGCAGACAGCGTGCCTTGGCATATGCATCCAGCTTCCTGCCACTGTGCTTCCCACATTGCCTAGTCGCCCGCATAACTGGGAGGTGCTCTGTTCCCGCTTTTTGCAAGTGCAGCAGGCTCCTTGGTGGTTGTATCCCTTCACAATAACTATCCCTGGAGCAGGTGTCACCACTGTAGAAATGCAAGTTACAGCCCATGTGGAGACACAGCTTGGTCCCTGAATTATACCCAAGTGCTCTCCTTTTGCTAACTGATGAGGTTAATCAGATCAGGAAGGTGGCACTGCAAAACTGGATGGCCGGAGACACAGTCACAGCTGCCCAAGGTGGCACCTGCGCCCTTATAGGGACACACTGTTGTACATTCATCCCTCACAGCCACTGGAACATAACAGCAGCTTGACAAGGGGTGTCACAAGAGATTAAGGCAATTGATCACCTTACTGATGCCCCCCTGCAGATATGGTGGGCGTTTCTCAGCTCTGGCCTATGCTGGGCTCTCGTAATCATAGGTAGCATAACAGGAATATTAACAGTGGGTTGTTGCTTCCTATATTGTTGCTGTGGCCTAAGAGTCCAAGGTGCTGCCCTATGTGCATGGATCCCCACTAGGGACTCCCTCAGCCTAGGGGGAGGAATGTGAGGCCTGTGTGCCAAGCCTGTTTATCAAACCTATGGGCCCAAAATTTATGTATAAAGCCTGTGTGCCAGCCAGGCATGGTGGCTCATGCCTGTAATCCCAGCACTTTGGGAGGCCGAGGCTGGCAGATCCCCTGAGGTCAGGAATTTGAGACCAGCCTGGCCAACATGGTGAAACCCCATCTCTACTAAAAACACAAATATTAGCCAGGTATGGTGGCAGGCACCAGCAATCCCAGTTACTCAGGAGGCTGGAGCAGGAGAATCACTTGAACCCAGGAGGCAGAGTTTGCAGTGAGGTGAGATTGCGCCACGGCACTCCAGCCTAGGTGACAGAGTGAGACTCTATTGCAAAAAATTAAAAAATTAAATTAAAAATAAAGCCTATGTGTGTGTATATCGAGTCTGTGTACCCAAAGCTTATGTGTATAACCTGTGTATCCAAGGCCCATGTCTCCCTCGGCCTACGGGGTGGGGTATAAGGAATATGGCTGAGCTTTTGTCAAGGAGAGGCTGAGGTAAACATCGAGAGGGACTCAACGAGTTTGGAGCGCAGGTGTATGACTCCACTTGTTACAGCCATGTACACATAATATAGAGAAGCTCACCATCATAGCCATAACATAGGGAAGGATCATCTCATCACTTGGCTCTCTACAAGGTATAATTGCCCTGCCAACACTGTACAGGCACATTGGTGCCCAGAGAAAGAGAGAGAGCCAAAGCTGCAGCGTTCGCACCAAAGGCTTGCGACAGTTAGCATGACTTGCCATATTTTTGGCTGCTGGACCTATCTGCACTTCCCCCCTCTCGAGGGCTATCAAGCTCAGAGAAAGGTCGTGGGCTGAGTCACTGAGGCAAAAACAGAAGACAAAGCAAAGGTCTGCGGTTTATGAGGACATTGTGCTATCTGCTTTCATGTCCCCATCAGTCTCTGTGTAAGCAATAAACTTGCTGCAATTGAGATGCCTGAGAGGGGCAGAGACCCCTGCCCATAATTTCCCAGGAGCTAAGCCTTTGTTCTACCTCCTGATGGAAACCAGGATTAACAAGCCACCTTAAGGGCACCATTGTTTGCTTGCACTGTGTACCTTTGAAAAACATAAACTGCTTTGTAAGCTATTATCACAAGCCCCTGATAACGATTTTTATGAAGTTTCTATTCCCTTTCTGTTTACCCTTTTTCTGCTGAGATAAAGTAAATGTAACAAGAAAAAAGGTATAAAAACGTAACTTGCTTACCTTGTGACTTAAGTATTTACAATTGTTAAGTACTTACTGGGCGTAACTTACTTGCTGGTTGTAACTTACTTGCCTTGACTTACTGGGCGTAACTTACTTACCGTAACTTACGTACTGGGCGTCGCTTAGTGGGTGTAACTTGCTTACTGTAACTTAAGTATGTTGATCTGGCGTAAACAACATTAACGTCAGGAAAGTACATAATGGAACGTATTGAAAAATAAAATTGCTGCTTGGACATAGCCCAAGCCAGCCCTGCAGACTCCGCTTTCCTTTTTTCTTTTACTTCTGCGCACTCTCTCCCTCAGGTTGAAGAGACATCTACGTTGGCAGTCTCGGGGACTCCCGCAGGTCGGTAGCTCCCCCGGCAGACGTGCCGGACCCCAACACAAAGCTGTCCGTCTTTTCAAATGGACAGAGAGTAGCCAGAACACAGCTTGGCTCACTCATGTCCAGAGAGAGAGTTAAGCTGCTGACCCTGAAGGCAAAGGAGAGCTGGCCCCGCAGCCATGTGTGGGAGCCGCCGCACTGAGCGGTGGAGACAGGGCGGACAGTGTGAGAAAACTGTCAATAGCTGCTGCTGAATAAAATCATCTTCGCCACCTATGGCTCCCAAATGTCCTTTCTGCTCATCCGGCCACTCCCTTCAGACCACGACATGACATTCGGTGTAGTCATGAACCTGACACAAGTGTAACTGAGGCAGGCAGATGTAAGGCCTGTGTGTGCAAAAGGCCTGTCTGGGGTGGAATTTACACCTATGACCAGGGCACTAGGACTCCAGGGTGAGCATAGCCCACTTGGCATTTGAGGTTACGTTACATCCTTTGACATACTGTTGTGAGGCTGGCTTTTTTTCCCCTTTGAGGAGAAGGAGGAGGAATTCATTTTTATTTTCACAAGCTCTCCAATAGCCTGGGGTTGGTGCAGATGGGAATATGTGGCTGACACTGAAGCCTGTGGGAGGGTGGGGGGTGGGGAGCCCCACTGGGGATAGCACACCCCCCCCGCCGCCCCCGCTTAGGTTTTACTCTTTTCTTGGTGGTCTGTGAGTCTTTTGTCCCCAGGAGCCCTACTGGACAGGGACTGTGTCTCATTTTTTTTTTTTTGATAGCCCCACAGTGCCTAATCTAGCACCTGACCCATAGTCACTCCCCAATGACTATAGAGCAGAGGCTGGAGAACTTCTTTACTGTTAGAAGAACGATCAACGTTTCCGTGTTTCTCGTTCCAAATGCAGATTTAGAACACTGACATGCATTTAGAAGCAGGACCGAAGCCCACGGCGTAAGGGCGATTCTGACACTATTGAGACCATCTATTCCAGCATACTACCTTTCAAGGTCACGAGTGACTGCTCCTCACAATTAGCGAGGTACATGCAGTTGTCCTGCCTGGGAAAAAAAGGATTGTGACAGAACAGGAAGTAGTAGGTAGGAAAACACTAGAACTTAGAATTGTAAAATGTAGTAATACACAAGAAGCCCCAACACTACTTAAGCAGGTCTCGAGGAAAGCTGAGAAGGAAGAGGGATAGTTGTGAAAGAGACCAAAATGCCAGGTGCTTAAAAACCTTTGGTTCCCTGACTCATCAGTGGAATCAAATGGAAAGACAGCCCAAGAGAGAAGCACGTTGCAGATAAACTGGAAACCAGGTCATTAAAAATATATGAAGAGGAGCCTTGCAAGGAACTCCTTAATCAATTACAAAGACACAAATGCCCCGAACCTGAAATAAAAGTTTGAAGAAAAGAAAAAAGGGCACGTGAAAGAGAGAGAGCCAGCTAAGCACTCACTAACAGCAATGACAGCTCAGGTGCAGAGAGCACTTTATAAGATGCTTTCATGTATAACAACGTAGAGAGTAACGTAGAAGTTCGTATTCCCACTTTATAGAGTGCGGAGCTGAAGATAATTTATCTACAGTCATACAGCTGGTAACTGGCAAAGCCTGTTCTCTAGCACTCAGAATGGAAAAGGGTTCAGTGAACAGACTGAAAGAATCTTTATCTTCATCTCACCAAAGGAGGTGATAAATTTGCCACTAAAATAGACAAATAAATGCGTTCTCCCTACCATGTCACAGCAGCACAGCGTAGCCAAGGCACGGTGTTTTGGAGTCCAACAGACACAGGCTCCAGCTGTAGCTCTTCTACTTACTAACAAGAGACCATGGACAAGCTGTTTTATCTCTTGGAACTTAATTTCCATAACTCAAAGAGGCTGGGTGCGGTGGCCCACGCCTGTAATCCCAGCATCTTGAGAGGCTGAGGCAGGCAGATCACAAGGTCAAGAGATTGAGACCATCCTGGCCAACACGGCGAAACCCTGTCTCTACTAATAGTACAAAAATTAGCTGGGCGTGGTGACACATGCCTGTGGTCCCAGCTGCTGGAGAGGCTGAGGCAGGAGAACTGCTTGAACCCAGGAGGCAGAGGTTGCAGTGAGCCAAGACAGCGCCACTGCACTCCAGCCTGGCAACACAGTGAGACTGAATCTCAAAAATAATAATAATAATTTATAAAGTGCTTAGTTTTGTGACTAATAACATATTTCCTACTGAAAACTTAAAGTAAATGTTAAACTTTTCAGAAAGAAAGTCATAACTCATTGAAGAGAATGCTCATTTTGCCCCCAGGACACCTAAGGAAAGTCTGTATCAGGTACTTCCACCATCAAAATACCACTGTGGTCTCCAGACATTAAAAGCAGAATTACTGGGGGTGGGCTGAAGCTAACCACCTGATGCACCGTTTCCTGCAATCCTCACATTACCACGTGAAGTCACAACTAGCATTTCTTCCACAGATGAGGAAACTGAGGCCAATAGAGATTGAGTAACTTCCCTAAGATCGGGGCAAATGTGAATCTAGATTGATCTGACTCCCAATCCTAAGTTCTAAATCTATGGATTTCATGAATCGGTACATTTTTTTAAATTTCGGAGCTTACAGAGAGGTACCAATATTTGTGACGGGTAAGAATATAATTTCTAACTTCTAAAAGTCATCTCCTATTATTCATATACACATCATTCAATAAAAGTTCATTGGTGTGTACTATGTTCCAGGAACTGTCTTGGGGGTTGGGGGTAGAGCAGTCAACCAAGCCAATTCTCTTCCACGTGCCATTATCAATGATTGTGTTTAATACCAAAAAGATCTTTTTTTTTTTTTGAGACGGAGTTTTGCTCTTGTTACCCAGGCTGGAGTGCAATGGCGCGATCTCGGCTCACCACAACCTCCGCCTCCTGGGTTCAGGCAATTCTCCTGCCTCAGCCTCCTGAGTAGCTGGGATTCCAGGCACACGCCACCGGGCCCAGCTAATTTTTGTATTTTTAGTAGAGACGGGGTTTCACCTTGTTGACCAGGAGGGTCTCGATCTCTTGACCTCGTGATCCACCCGCCTCTGCCTCCCAAAGTGCTGGGATTACAGGCGTGAGCCACCACGCCCGGCCCCAAAAAGATCTTTAAATTATGCATTACTATAAAAACATGGGAAGTAGTATTACTATACATAGATAATAGAAACAGGAACCTAAAACCAGAAAAAGGATAAGAAATGATCATACCAAACACAGGAAAGAAAGATGTTTTACAAGACAGGAAAGAATCTCAGGATAAAAGACAGTTCTTCCCATGAAACGACACTTAGAACCTTATACTGACAGGACACAGAAAAAGGTACACGATCCATTTTTATTTTATGATCATCAATGTATGTACTCTAAGGTTCGCCAGTTTGGAGATTAATATTCAACAGTACAATAAGCGGAGTTTAACAGGCCAATTTGTTTTAGTGGCTCATTCCAAATCAGTCTCTAGAAACTTGTTTCTGATATACCTATATGGCAAAAAAATAAATAAAAAGGAAATAAAATTCTAACCATGTTTCCCAATTTTGGGTGAAACAAGCACAGATTCCCTTCCCCTCCCACCCTCACCATTCTTTTCCCCATCTCCTGGGAAGACCAAGAAGGACGGGGATGAGGGAGGTGGTTAGGCGTCCAAGCCAGGTGAAAAGCTCTGACTTTCGTTCATCTAGCAGCAGTTAAGCGTTTATCTCAAAGGGGTGCTGCAGATGGATGGAGAATCCTTCAGCAAAGACTAGCACAGTCTCAGACGACACCAGGGAGTTCCGTCCCACGTTTCAGTTTCCCAGAGCCATCCCACCAGGCTACTGCTTTCTTTGAGGCCCAAAGAGCTTCTCTCTCCTCAAAAGGCCCCTACTAAAATGCAAGTATTTCAGTGGGTGTTAAGCATATCAGCTAACACTTCTCTTATCAGCCACAGCACCTTTGTTATCAGCAAACACCTTGGCTTAAATTACTTGACAGCCTTCAGAGTGTGTGTGTGAATTTGTCCCTGGTAGAGAAAGGTGAAGGGTGGCGATAAGGGTTTAGGGAATGCAGAGTGAACAGGGAGAACGATTAGAGGAGACCCAAGATAAGTCGCCACTAACCTGACCACTTGCTTTGCTTGCCCTGCACTCATGAGAGAGGGGACAGGGAGAGGCGAGAAGCGTGTTCATGTGTGTACGCGTTTGTGTGTGTTAGATAATCTGTGTAAGGACTCCTGGGAAGCAGACGGTAAGTTCTGAGGAGAGGATTGCAGAGAAGTTTGCATGGCCTGAATGGAGGAGAGTATAGACCCTCAAGGGATGGCTGAATCTGTTGCTTTAAAATGTTTTAAGAGCTAACGATCCTAACACCCAGATACACAGAGACTTAGATTCAATGAGACAGAAAATTAAT
>CM052667.1:40855461-40908492 GCA_028533165.1 Leontopithecus rosalia | reverse complement strand
CCGCGTGGCTCCTCCACTGGGAATCTTCTGCCCCTGAGCGACCAGAATTTGTCTGAAAGTGTGGCGTCCTCTAGTTCTATGAGCTTTAACTGCGAGTTGCAATCCCGAGATGTTAGCGATCGGCCATCTTGGATCGTTCCTCGTCTTCAGTTCTATATTAAGAGGACATAGCATAGCATATTGCCATATTTATTCAGTGTCTAATAGCAGGAAGCAATTTAAAAGCCTAGTCCTGTTAAATAAAATAAAATTATTATTACTAACAACTACATGTAGATGATAGTTTGTGTTCACTCACTTATGTATATACTCAGCACCCATTCACTGAGCATATACACTGTGCTGGTCACTGTATAGGCACAAAGGATGTAACTGTGAACAGGGCAGTGCAGTCCTTGCCTTCATGGTGCATAGAGCCAAATGGGGAACTATGCACCTAGCCACTTCTTGCAAGTTTGAGAAGTGATAAAAAGAAAACTTTCAATGAAAACAACTATTATTATTAGGCAAGTAAAAAAAATCACAGGTCTGGAGTCAGAAAAGGATGTGAGACCCTGACCTCCTGCTTACTGCTATGTCAGCCTCAAAGAGTTACTTAAATTCCAGTCACTTGGGCAAGATGACCACCAACAGCTCCAGTCTGCAGCTCTCAGCGAGATCAATGCAGAAGGTGGGTAATTTCTGCATATCCAACTGAGGCACTCAGGTCATCTCACTGGGACTGGTAAGACAGTGGGTGCAGCCCACTGAGGACAAGCAGGAAAAGGATGGGGTGCTGCCTCACCCAGGAAGTGCAAGGGGTCAGGGAACTCCCTTCCCTAGCCAAGGGAAACCATGAGGGACTGTGCCATGAGGAACAGTGCATTCTGGCCCAGATGCCCATATACTATGCTCTTCCCGTGGTCTTTGCAACCCGCAGACAAGGGGATTATATCAGGTCCCTATACCACAAGGGCCCTGGGTTTCAAGCACAAAACTGGGCAGCCATTTGGGCAAACATTGAGCCAGCTGCAGGAGTTTGTTTTCACCCCAGTGGTGCCTGGAATGCCAGCAATACAGGACCGTTCACTTCCCTGGAAAGGAGTCTGAAGCCAGGGAGCCAAGTGGTGTAGCTCAGCAGATCTCACCCCACCACCCCCAGAGCCCAGCAAGCTAAGATCCACTGGCTTGAAATTCTCACTGCCAGCACAGCCGTCTGAAGTCCAACTGGGATGCTCAAGCTTGGTGGGGGGAGGGGCCTCTACCATCACTGAGGCTTGAGTAGGCAGTTTTCCCCTCACAGTTTAAACAAAGCTGTAGGAAGTTCAAACTGGGTGGAGCCCATCACAGCTCAGCAAAGCTGACTGCCTTTCTAGATTCTTCCTCTCTAGGCATCTCTGAGAGAAAGGCAGCAGCCCCAGTCAGGGGTTTATAGATAAAACTCCCATCTCCCAGGAAGAGAGCACCTGGAGGAAGGGGCAGACGTGGGTGCAGCTTCGGCAGACTTAAATGTTCCTACCTGCTGGCTCTGAAGAGAGCAGCAGATCTCCCAGCACAGCACTCAAACTCTAATAAGGGACAGACTGAACTAGGCAGCAATCTTTGCTGTTCTGCAGCTTCCACTGGTGATACCCAGGCAAACAGGGTCTGGAGTGGACATCCAGCAAACTGCAGCAGACCTGCAGTTAGTAGAAACACTAACAAACAGAAAGGAATAGCATCAACGTCAACAAAAGGGATGTCCACACAGAACCCACATCCGAAGGTCACCATCAAAGACCAAAGGTAGATAAATCCATGAAGATGAAGAAAAATCAGTGCAAAAAGGCTGAAAATTCCAAAAACCAGAATGAGTGCCCTTCCCTTTTGATTTCTAGCTCATTAACTTTACTGAGGTCATGAGGAGAGTTTCCTTACATGGAATAGTAAGATTAAGGTACCTTGACTCTAGCCTTCCCAGGTTCCCATACAGAGATCAGATGTCCATGGCTTCTGGTCCCTGCAGACTCTCCCTGGAGTCACAGCAAGGCAGCTGTGCTGCTTTAAGTCCACCATGCGGCCGCTATTTGGGAAGCATGGGGCCTCTTTTCTCCACTACGGCCCTTAACACAGCTCATCTGCACAGAACATGGGCTCTCAGACCTCACAAATCTTTTCAATTCAACAAATGCTTCACTATTTACTGTGGTCCAGGAACTGTGCTAGGGCCCAAGGAGGGCGAAACGTTGACTAAGGCATAATTCTACTGAGGGAATGTGTTCTCTTTCTGGGTCCATAAGGGAGCGTAGCTTTAAGGGCAAGAATGTCCCAGTGCCATGTCCCCCACCCATCTCTCTCCATCCGGGAGATTCAGCCGTTTATGTTTGAATTTCACAGGTGTGGGAAGAAACGAAAAGTCACTCACTCCAGCGGAAGTTCTAAGGAACTCCTTTCAGTGGCCCAGGGTCTTGGAGAAGGTGGGGGTTTCTCCCAGGATAAAAGTCCATGCTCCCTTGCCTGCGCTGGATTTTCCAGCATTCTGGAATCCCCTCCCACATGGTGGGAGCTCCCTCTGGAATTTTCCCCTCTGGAATCTCCTTCCACACTCTTCCTGGAAGCCTTTCTCTTCTCCTTTCCTTCTCTTTTCTCTACCTAAATAAAATCACCTTTCTGTAACACTGCTTTGGGTCCAGTATTCACTTGACAAGCATACGGCCCACCTGCAGTGGCCCCACTGCTTATTCCTTAAGAGGTTGGAGGCCAAGAACCCACAACGATCGCCAACATCCAAGAAAAAAATCCCAGTTACACTACCTTCGCGGAACTCAGTCTGCTGACAGTAGAGGAGTAGCTTATACAAATAACCTCCCACGGAGCAGAGTGGGATAGCAGCCGGTAAAGAGATAAGCCCCTGGGAACTCCAAAATGGAAGATCAACTGCATACCTGGTCAGAAAAGCCTCTGCAGGAATACTGGTATTTGAGTTGTGCTTACGGAAGTGTATAGACGGCGGTGCAGGTGAAAAAGACTAAACAGAGGAAGGAATCGCCTAAGTAAAGGCATACAGAATTGTAGAAAAGAATCGGAGGCATTCAAGTCACAGCCAGCACACTATTTGGGCCAGAGCCTCGGTATAAACAGCGGAGTGGCAGACAAGAGCCTAATACGGTCGGCAGCTTCTGAACTGTCTCCCGGTGATTGCCTCCTGACATTTGCACCCTATTAGCCTACTCGCCTCCCAATTCAATTAAGTTCTAGAAGACTGGACTGACTTCCATCTTGGTCTCTCTCTCTCCTCTCATTCACTTTGATGGAGCCAGCTGCCACGGTATGATCTACCCTATGGAGATGCCCAATTGGCAAGAGACTGAGGGCAGCCTCCAAAGAAAAGCCAGTGAGAAACTGGGGCACCTCATCCAATGACCCACAGGGAGCTGAATCCCGCCAACAACCACTGGCTGATCTCGGAAACAGATCCCACCCCAATCAAACCACAGTTAGCTTGGGCATTGACTGTGGCCCTAGCTAACATCCTGATTATACTCTTTTGAGAACCCTGAGCTGGAGGACCCAGTCAAGCCATACCCAGATTCCTGTCATGCAAAAACTATTAGAGAGTAAATGTGTACTGTTTTAAACTAGTAAATTTTGATTATGCCGCAATAGGCAACGAATATACATGGAAAGGACTGGAGACAAATTTTGGAAAACACTCAGTACCAGAGTGATGTACCTGACCCATGAGACATGTATCTTGCCTGGACCTGAAGGTTATTGTGAGATATTAAAGGTTGTGTGCAATGAAGTGAGTGGAGACAGGTTTTTTTTTTCACTCTTGTTACCCAGGCTGGAGTGCAATGGCGCGATCTCGGCTCACCGCAACCTCCGCCTCCTGGGTTCAGGCAATTCTCCTGCCTCAGCCTCCTGAGTAGCTGGCATTACAGGCACGCGCCACCACGCTCAGCTATTTTTTTTATATTTTTAGTAGAGAAGGGATTTCACCATGTTGACCAGGATGGTCTCGATCTCTTGACCTCGTAATCCACCTGCCTCGGCCTCCCAAAGTGCTGGGATTATAGGCGTGAGCCACCACACCCAGCCGGAGACAGGTTTTTTGTACACTCATCTGGCAGAGGCGCACAAGATGAGTTAGAGCAGAAGAGCGAGAGATTCCCAAGAAATTAAACAACACTCTGGAGAGGCTCACAATTCCCTGATGAGAGGCGAAGAAGTCTTGAGCAATAGTGACAATGGAGAGAAGAGGGAAGGCAGGAGAGAGATCGATTAGACTCACTTGGTCTTAGCTGTAGATGGAACATCAAGGAGCAGGAGAAAGAGAAAAGCAAAGGAAGGTTCCAGAGAATAAGGAATAGGAAGGTGGAAATAGGGAAACATCATTTAGAGTGAAGCTCACCGAACTAAGGGCAGGTTTTGAAGGAAAGATGCTGAGCTCAGGTTAGCACCTGTTGAATTTAAAGTGCCAATGAAACATCTAGATAAATTCAATGTTCAAGACTGAAGTTTAAGCCAGAAGCTTGGGAGTCACTTACATAAACCTAGAATCTGAACCTAATAGGGGCCAGAGTTACAAGTCAGGGCTCCAGTGACCCACAACTACCTTAACACACAGCATGAAAAGGTGAGGCTGCAGCTCAGGGACCACAGTGCCACAGTTTTCTTCTTGAAATCATGGAGAACACAACTCGGGGGAATCACTGGCTTGTTGCCAATGATGCGGTGGAAGGGCACAGGGCTCTGTCCATGATTCAGTTAGGTCCTGACAAACGTATATATGTTTTCTGGAGTGTACCAAAGCCTGCCCCAGGGAGTGATGTGAAGCCTTCAGGTCTCATTCCGGATGACTTTTCATACGCATGTTAAAAAAAAAGATGTTATCTCATAATCGCCTATAAACATAAAGTAAAATCTCAGTTGCCAGGGACTTAGGGGAAGGGGAAAAAGAGCTGTTTAATAGGCATAGCGTCTCTTCTACCTCAAAGTCTGTCAAATCCATACGACATTTATTTTCATTCTGTTGCGGTCCCCTGAATCTAGGCCGCTGGGCCACTTGGATTATTATGTAATCTAACTGTTCTCCCTGCCTCCTCTAGTAGTCACTCTATAACTACCCCAGACTGATTATCCTAAAAATCACTTAGCATATCACAGCTCCACCTGTGAGACTCAACACCGAGGGAATCAAGGGCAAGCTCTTGAGCCTGGCTTCCTGAAGCAGCCTTCCACACTGGTCCATCCCTTCCGCTGCCTCCCAGTTCCCTCTCGGCTGTGTCCCAGAAGCCTGCCATTGCCACGCCCAGTGCTGCCTTCTCCTGTTTATCCAAGTGTGGGTTACCTTCCAAGCACAGTGCAGTCCAGCCCCATCTCTATGAGAGCCTCAGCGCTACAGCCACGGCCTCCTCCATAAGTCTGTAACTTTTTTCTCTATTTGTTTAACCTTCATTATTTGTATTCACATAGCCTTTATACAAATATACATGAATATAACACCAAAGAACTATATAAGCTACCTATTGATCCCTTATGTGCCAGACTTTTTACATATTTATATACTTTAGTTATTCATTCTGAGTCATTAACCCTTACTAAATTCCCATGCAATGGGTATTATAATCCTCATTTTTAAAATTAGGAAACTGAGGCTCAGAGAGGTTATACTACTTCTCCAGAATCATACCAGCCAAGAAGTAGTAGCGTTGGATCAAATTCGGGTCTGTGAAATTCCAGAGCCTCTATTCTTTTTACATTATGTGACTTCTCATTCACGCCATCATTATTCATTCAACAGATAGGCATGGTATACCTATTACAGGCCATGTGCTGCAATGTGTGCTATCACAGAGTTAAAGATGAACTAGAGAGCAGGCACAGTGGCTCACACCTGTAATCCCAGCACTTTAGGGGTCCAAGATGGGCGGATCACCTGAGGTCAGGAGATTGAGACCCGCCTAGCCAACGTGGTGAAACCCCATCTCTACTAAAACTACAAAAATTAGCTCGTCATGGTGGCAAGAGCTACTCCAGAGGCTGAGGCAGGAGAATCACTTGAACTCAGAAGGTAGTTTGCAGTGAGCCAAGATCCCGCCTCTGCACTCCAGCCTGGGTGACAGAGTGAGGTTCTATCAAGAAAAAAAAAAAAATACATATATGGGGGGGTGTGAGTTAGACACAAATTCAGGTTACAGAGAGTTTTAAGATATGCTTCTTTATGTTGCCATTTCTCTTTTTGTGTACTTTCTGTCTTTCCATGTCTGGTATAACTGTCTGAACATAATGGATCTTTCCCATCAGGCTGTAAGTGTCTGAGGTCAAATAACGGGAGGTTTTGTTAGTATTTAACACAGTATCTGTCACATAGTAGTCGGGAAAAACAGTTTCTCCGCATCTCACGCACTTCTAGCCCAAGATATATGAGTTTTTTCTACCATTCTCCAACTCTTTGAACACCAACTGGATGCCCTATAATATAATTCCATTCCAACACTGTCTTCCTGGAGTCAGTATCAAATCCTACAAGTTAAAGGCTCAGTCCAACAAGACTCTCTCCCCACTTCAGATGCCAATTGCAAGTCTGGGCCTGCGATGCTTCTGACCAACCGGCTATAAATCAGAGGTTCCCACAATCTTCTTCTCAGTTGTAATAATCTGCTAGAATGGCTCACCGAATTTAGGGAAACACTTTACTTTTGTTTACTGGTTTGTTACGAAGGACGTAAGTCAGGAACAACCAGATGGCTGGTCCTCTCAGATGGCACCACCTTCCTGGCACCTTCGGGAGTTCAGCAGCCTGGAAGTTCATCAAATCTTGTTCTGGAAGAGTTTTTATGGAGCTTAATCTCCAGTCCCCTCCCCTCTGCCAAGAAGTCAGTGGGTGGGACTGAAAGTGTCAAGCTTCTTATCAGTTTGTCCTTCTGATTAGCAGCCCCGTCGTGACGCTATCTAGAGGTCTCTAACCCTAAATCACACCATTAGATAAACTCTGGTGTGATTGAAAGGGGCCATATGCATAACAAAGGACATTCCTCTAACTCTGGAACTTCCAAGGGATTTAGCAGCTCTGTGCCAGGAAATGAGGGGAAAAAACCAAATGTACTTCTTATTGTACCACAGGTAGGTACTCAAGAAATACTTGCTGGCCGGGCGCGGTGGCTCACGCCTGTAATCCCAGCACTTTGGGAGGCCGAGGCGGGTGGATCATGAGGTCAAGAGATCAAGACCATCCTGGTCAACCTGGTGAAACCCCGTCTCTACTAAAAATTCAAAAAAATTAGTTGGGCACGGTGGTGCGTGCCTGTAATCCCAGCTACTCGGGAGGCTGAGGCAGGAGAATTGCCTGAACCCAGGAGGCGGAGGTTGCGGTGAGTCGAGATCGCGCCATTGCACTCCAGCCTGGGTAACAAGAGCGAAACTCGGTCTCAAAAAAAAACAGAAAGAAAGAAAAAGAAATATTTGCTAAACAAGTGAATAAATGAGTGAATGAAAGAATGTTAAAAAGGGATGAGGATATACAAAGAGAGGAAGGTGAGAAAGAGGACAAAGCCTTCCATTTCCATGTCCCAAGATTCCCAAGGTAACCAAGCATAAATATAGCAGTTTGAGAACAGGGGAAAATTCAGTGCTAGTGTTACTGCTTAGCTGTTGGCTGGGAGTCAAATCGTTCCCTTGTTGGCAATCTGGCCCCCGGGGCTGATTGATAGACCCTGTACAATGTCCCTACTTCCACACCAGGAAGAGAGGACTTCAGGTCCAGGGTTCCCAAGTTCAATAGCCTTTTCTTTTTTGCCTTAAAAAAAAATTGCTAAAGCATGAGATACTTCCGTTCTCCATTGGCATCTTTGCACTGTGCCCACAGAAACAATCATATCACGTTCCGGAAGGTCAGGGCCTCCGATGGCAGGGAAACAGGAACCATCCCACAGAAGTCCTCCCCCTGGGGAAAACAGCTAGGGGCTGGGACAAAAATGCCGTGTGAAAAGGAAAGCCAGACTTCACCAGAGGCTCCAGGGTGAGGGTCTGGTACTTCCAGCATCCAGCACCACCTTCAACCACAAAGTCCAGGAACAGCACGTTATTCTTAAACATATACACTTTTCCCTCCATATGCCCGTTTTCTTACACGTACTTATGCACGCGCGTGTGCGCTCACACACACACATGTGCGCGTGCACACACACACACAATATTCCTGGGTGAAATTGGACCAGGAGGCTTTGTGCTGCCGAACATGTTCCAACTCCGTAGCCCAGAGGCCAGGCCCTCACCAGAAGAGTGTCCCTCACCCTCTGGAATACATCTCCATACCCCAAATCCAGCCTGACTTCCTGACCACTGTCCCCAAACATAAGTCAAACCCAGTCTCACTCCAATCCATTCTTCCTCAATGATTAGCAAGGTCTTTGCCAGCATTTGGTGCTGTCTTGTTAATTTCACCCATTCTGGTGGGTATTTAGTGAAATCCTGTCGCAGTTTTAATCTGTTTTTCTAGTGACTGGTAACGTTGAGTACATTTTTATGTGCTAATAAACCATTCATGTGAAGAGACTTCTTCTTTTGTGAAGTCTCTATTCAGATCTTTTGCCCATTATATTTGTTGGATTATCTTTTTATGATTGACATGTTAAGAGTTCTTTATATGTGTGAAAGAAATTCTTTGCCAGATCTGTATTTTGCAAATATTTTTTCCTAGATTATGACTGGCTTCTTCATTTTAATGGTGACATCTTTTGATGAGCAGAAGTTTTGAACTTTGATAAATCTAGTTTATCAACTTTTTTTTTTTTTTTTTTGAGACGGAGTTTCTCTCTCGTTACCCAGGCTGGAGTGCAATGGCGCCATCTGGGCTCACCGCAACCTCCGCCTCCTGGGTTCAGGCAATTCTCCTGCCTCAGCCTCCTGAGTAGCTGGGATTACAGGCACGCGCCACCATGCCCAGCTAAGTTTTTGTATTTTTAGTAGAGACAGGGTTTCACCATGTTGACCAGAATGGTCTCGATCTCTTGACCTCGTGATCCACCACCTCGATCTCCCAAAGTGCTGGGATTACAGGCGTGAGACACTGCGCCCGGCCTTTATATTCTTTAATTTTATTGTTGAACTTTTTGCTGCTGGCATATAGAAATATAATTGATCTTTTCGTATTGGCTTTATATCCCATGATTTTCTAAATGTATTTATTCTAGTAGATACTTTTCAGATTTCTTAGAATTTTTTACACACACATCATGCCATCTGAAGATAGCTTTATTTCTTCTTTTTCAAACTTCATACGGCATTTATTTGGCTTGCCATATTGTACTGGCTATAGCCTTCAATATAATGCTGAGTAGAAGTGGTGAGATAGTTTTTTCTGATGTTACGGAAGCATTTGATATTTTATTCTTAAGTATGGTATTAGCTGTAGAATTTTTCATAAATGCCATTTTTCAGATTAAGGAGGTTATATCTGAAAGCACAGCATTTTAATCATGAAGGAGTATTACATTTTTTTCAGTTTTTTCTGCATTTATCGAGTTGATCAAATGGCTTTTCATTTTTATGCTGCAAATATGATAAACTGTACTAACTGATATTCAGACACTAAACTGTCCTTGCATTTTTGGGGGGAACCCATTTGGTCTTTTTTATTTTTTAATTATCTCCTTTACATTGCTCAATTCTGTGTGCCAACATTTTGTTAAGAATTTTGTATCTATATCCTTGAAAAATAATGGTCTTTATTTTATTTTATTGTGAAGTCTTTTTTCTGGTTTTATTTCAATCAATTAAAAATATTTTTCAATTTTTCTTGTGATTTCTTCTTTGAGACATGGATTACTTATAAATGTTTAATTTCTAAATAATTGAAGATATATACTTTATTATTTCTAATTTAATTGATTTTTAACTTAACTTTATTGTAGAGAATATATTATGTATAATATTAATCTTTTTAAAGTATTGAGTTATTTTATGACTGAGCATATGATTCACTTTGGTGACTGTTTCCTAGGCACTTAAAAAGAATGTTTATTTACTGTATAGATTGTCCTATAAATGTCAATTAGGTCAAGTTGTTGATTGTGTTGCTCAAGGCTTTTATCCTCTCTGATTTTTTACTTACTTTCTCTATAAATTACTTAAAGAAGATTATGTTGTTAAAATCTCTCACTATAATTAGATATTTGTTTGTTTTTCTTCTCAGTTACGTCACGTGTTGCTTCTGTTATTAGATACGTTTATATTTAGGGTTGTTACGTCATCCTGATGCATTGACCCTTTTATCATGTGAAATGGCCCTCTATCTCTGGAAATACTCCTTGACTTAAAGCTTTCTGATGTGAACGCAGCTGCAGCAGTTGCTCATGTCTACAATTTATTTGCTTACCTGTTTTCATCCTTTGTCTATGGACCTATATGTGCATTATTTGCATTTGAACTGTGTCTCCTCTGGTATCATGGACTGGATTTGACTTTTTTCACCCTGCCTGAAAATCTCTCCATCCGTTAAAATAAAGTGTTTAGTCCTTATTCATTTAATGTAATTATTTGAGTTGATTGTATTTAAGTCTTTTCTCTGATTTGGGGGATTTGGAATAATAATTATATTGACTTGAACAATGATTCCGGAAGTATTCTCAGTATTCTCTCCTCCTCTATTTTCAGAAAGAGTTTCTTTGTTAATAATTGTATATTAAAAGATTATTTTATTTATTTATTTATTTATTTATTTTTAAGACAGGGTTTCACCATGTTGGTCAGGCTGGTCTTGAACTCCCGACCTCAGGTGATCCACACACCTTGGCCTCCGAAGTAAAAGATTATCTTTTTACCAATTCTACAGGAAACCACTGACGTGGTTAGACTTATAACACTCTTCGAAATATCCTGGAAGACACATTCTCTAATAGAAGTCTGGAGTGGAAATTTCTCAGAAGTTAGACACCGAAGTACTGCTCTATCCCTCTCAAAGCTCACTCGAATCCAGGCTGTGTTCTGTTACAGCACTTAATTGTATGCTGGCTTATAATATAGTTAGTATCGTATGCTTCCCACTGACTTTACTCACATGCAAATCCTGACGAAGCAGCCTTTGGAGATGGCTAGACCTGGATTTAAGTCTGGACGCTAACACTTACTAGCTCTATTCGGAATTAGGCAAGTTGCTGAATTTATCTGAATCTCAGTTTCTTCGTATTAAAACTGACTTAATAACAGCTACCCTTAGAGGGTAATTCTTAGGATTTATTGAAAGAGATGACGTGTATAAAAAAACACCTGACGGGCCGGGCGCGGTGGCTCAGGCCTGTAATCCCAGCACTCTGGGAGGCCGAGACGGGTGGATCACGAGGTCAAGAGATCGAGACCATCCTGGTCAACATGGTGAAACCTCATCTCTACTAAAAATACAAAAAATTAGCTGGGCATGGTGGTGCGTGCCTGTAGTCCCAGCTACTCGGGAGGCTGAGGCAGGAGAATTGCCTGAACCCAGGAGGTGGAGGTTGCGGTGAGCCGAGATGGCACCATTGCACTCCAGCCTGGGTGACAAGAGCAAAACTCCGTCTCAAAAAAAAAAAAACACCTGACAGGTGATAGGCACTCAGTCCAGGTTACTTAGCCTGGATATAAATGTTGATTCTGCCACTTCTTAGTACTATGAACTTGGGCAAGTGAGTAATACATGTGACTACATTCCCACATCTGTAACATGGTAACAGAAGAGTTATTTTATAGGGCTTCCATGATGATGAAGTGAAATGACGTACATAAAGGTGGCAGCCTTGTAATGTCCATTTAATAACTGCTGACTGTTAAAAGAGATTTCAAGTTTCATGATAATGTTGGTAATAATATGATAATCCACATATGCCTAATGCTTAGGACAGAACTGGTGAATGAAAAATGCGTGGCGTCACTTCCTGGAAGTATGGGGGATGGACAGTAGCAGACCTTTCTGCTCATAATTTTGGTTAAGAAGTTGTGCTTTCAACTGACACAAGAACAGAAAATGAAATACCGCATGTTCTCACTCATAGGTGGGTGTTGAACAATGAGAACACATGGACACAGGGAGGGGAGCACTACACGCAGGGGTCGGTTGCGAGGAATAGGGGAGGGACAGCGGGGGTTGGGGAGTTGGGGAGAGATGGCATGGGGAGAAACGCCAGACATAGGTGAAGGGGAGGAAGGCAGCAAATCACACTGCCACGTGTGTACCTATGCAACTATCTTGCATGTTCTTCACATGTACCCCAAAACCTAAAATGCAATAAAAAATAAAAATAATATAAATTAAATAAATAAATAAGAAGTTGTGCTTTCTTATTTTTTTGTGAGATTTCCAACCAAAATAGATAATGAATTTGTACATTTGAACTGGTCCCTCTGCTCCAGCAACTGATAGAAGCATTTTCCAACTTATTCCCACCCACTCCTGGGACCTTTCCCACTCAACAGGTAGTTTTGAGAAAGAAACTGGCCTCTTTCAAGAAAGTTGAGGCAGAAACAGCACCGCAGGCATTACACAAGAGCTATCTTGTTCCCATGCAGAGACTAACCGCAATCCAGACGAATCCAGACAAAGCCTTAGTTAACACTCCACAGTTTTCAAAGAACTTTCGTATTTCTCACCCCCTGGGCAAGGCCAACTTTTCATTATACCCGTATTTAGCACACTGTATGTGTCGAGACAGAGTCTCACTCTATATCCCAGGCTAGAGTGCAATGGCGCAATCTCAGCTCACTACAACCTCTGCTTTCCGGGCTCAAGCGACTCTCCCTCCTCAGCCTCCCAAATAGCTGGGATTGCAGGCACCCGCCATCATGCCCAGCTGATTTTTGCATTTTGTAAAGAAGGGGTTTTGGCCGGACGCAGTGGCTCACGCCTGTAATCCCAGCACTTTGGGAGGCCAAGGCGGGTGGATCACGAGGTCAAGAGATCAAGACCATCCTGGTCAACATGGTGAAACCCAGTCTCTACTAAAAATACAAAAAATTAGCTGGGCATGGCAGCACATGCCTGTAATCCCAGCTATTCAGGAGGCTGAGGCAGGAGAATTGCCTGAACCCAGGAGGCGGAGGTTGCGGTGAGCCGAGATCGCGCCACTGCACTCCAGCCTGGGTAACAAGAGCGGCCAAGCTGATCTTGAACTCCTGACCTTGTGATCCACCCACCTCAGCCTCCCAAAGTGCTGGGATTACAGGCATGAGCCACCACACCCAGCCCGTTGTGATGATTATTAATTAGATGATAATGATTACTCATGTATGTTATTTCTTCAGTGTCTATCACCAGGAGGACAAGGACCCTGTCTAACTAGTTCAGCCTTATATTTCCAGCTCCTAGTCCAGTGCCTGGCACATAGTAGGTACTCAATAAATATTTGTTGAATGAAAAGAAGTTATAGCATTCATATGCCCATCACTCTCTAGTGAAATATTTACAACGGAGCTAACAGGTCTAGTTTGAAATTGAATCTACTGTCAAAACAAATATCGTGACACTTCTCAGAGTCAAAATCAAATCCCTTTTTGGCTAATCCAGGCTACTACTTCATGGATAATCAGAAAGGATGCTGACACCCCTCACCCTCACTGCTAATGAATCATCTTTCCATTTAAGAAGTCAGCAGAGTATTTTCTTCCCAGTCTCATGTCATCAGTTTTACTCAGAGTTGTCAACCATAATGGGTTGTTTCTCCAAATTAATTCTTCTCGCTTTTTTAGAAAGATTGATAGCATGTCACCCTAATTGTGATCTTTTTATTCTCCAAGATTCTCCTCCAAGACGATAATGATATGATTGGCTTAAATGGCCCAGGCCTAGAATTCACAATACATGTTTTTAAATTTTAGGAAAATTTTAGATTTTTCCTCACTACTCTCTCCTGATTCCTACCCACAATGATTTCTTTATTCTTTTCGTAAAATTTTCTTGTTGGAGACTCTAAAAATACGTAAATTATCAGAGAGGTGCTCTATTCCTGGTATTACCCCAGATTCGCTGCAGCTGTGCCAAAGGCTGACAACATTGTCCAGTGACCCATCAGATACACTGTCTGTGACTTGTCCTGTCAGGCAGAGCCAAAAGCTGCTTTGATTAATTTTTATTTTAAAATGCAATTGGCATGTGAGTAGAGTATAGATTCTGCCTTTGCGACCTTTGGGCAAGGCACGTAATCTGTCTCTTTCACCTATTCCTCCACCTGCAAAATTGGTATGACAATAAAATCTTTCTTTCTAAATTGATATGTAGTAAAAAATAAACTATACAGGAGCACTAGTGAAAAGATGCCATGCAAGTGCCTCAAAGCGATCTGTTTTCTGGACTCTCTGTGGCACATCTTGCAACTCTATCAAGTCTCCCTCCGCCATGTTCTCAGCCCCAGCCCCAGCATGAACCAGTTGTGACAAATACAGATTCACCTTAGTGCAAACTAAGTCTAATGAGAAAACAATTCTCCTGTTCACTAAAACACGCATCTTAGCATCCTAGAGCCAAACGCAGGTATCTTTTGGATAATCCAAACCACAGCTTTTCAGGCAGTGATGACTAGCCTTCTTTGAGTACTTAGTATGTGCCAAGAACTGTTTTCAGCGCACTGCATACGTCACCTCTTCAGTCCTAAGTACCCTACGACATAGGGGTGATGACTATACTGCATTTTTGGCCAGGCGTGGTGGCTCATGCCTATAATCCTGGTGCTTTGGGAGGCTGAGGTAGGAGGATCACTTAAGGCCAGGAGTCTGAGACCAACCTGGGCAACACAGCAAGACCTTGGCTTTACAGACTTTTTTTTTTAAATTAGCTGGGCATGGTGACACCTGTCTGTAGTCCTACCTACTCAGAAGGCTGAGGCAGGAGGATCACCTGAGCCCAGGACTTCAAGGTTACAGTGAGCTATGATTATGCCACTGCACTCCAGCCTGGGTAACAGAGAGAGGCCCTGTCTCAAATAAATACATTGCATTTTGCATCTGAGAAAAGGAAGCATATAAAAATCAAATGGTTTTCCCGAGATCACACTGACAGCAAGTAGCAGAGTTCAGATTGGAGTCAGCTGGCTTAGCCATCAGACTCCACTGCATTTCAAGATAAATGATAGCAACTATTTATGTGCCGGCGGTTGGGCCAAGTACTTTACATAGATTATCTCATTAAGTTCTCATCATAATCATCTCCATCTACAGATGATGAAACTGAGACTTAAAAGGGTTAATTTCCCAACTATCGCAGAGCTAGCTATTAAGCGATAGATTCTGAGCCAGGCCGTCTGATTATACAGACTGACAACAAAAAGACTAACTCATGCTGTCAAAGCCAGGGATGGGCTCTTCCTACAGTCTTCCACGAAAGACTCCCTCAACATTTACAAGGACATGAAAATGCATTTGCTGGACCCAGTGCAGACAGACATTCCTCTAGAGTCTCCACTCTAGTGGGTTTACAGTAGGCCAAGGGGAAAACCAACTCCTGAGTGAGGAGCCTGGAGGCTCTGTTGATGCAAGCTATCCCACCGGATCTCAGTTAGCCAGGAGGCTTTTGGGGGGCAAGCCCAGGGCATGAACAACTCACAGCAGAGGAGGCCCAAAAAGCTCCCCAATTCTGCCCCTAGCAACAGAGGCTTCCCGTAGCCTAGTCTGTCTCTGATTTGTAGGTGGGTGAGTTAAATTCACACAATCTCAACCGTAAGTCTTGGAATGGATTCTCCAGTGCCCTAACCAGAAAGGCCTCAGAATGTTTGTCTTCTATACCTTTAATCCAGTGATCCGGGTTTGCCATCTGCTGAAGCTCTACCCTTTGCTTTGCCATCACATGAACCTACATGCTCTACAATTGACCCTTCCCTTTCGTGATCAAATGTTGCCCCTGGTACAATCAGGGATACAGTAGAATTGTGCAGGCCCAAAGGAAATACGGGCAGGTCTGGGAGAAGGGAGGGGAATAGAGCAAAGAATCTTGAAACCCTCAGGTTTGCGGTTCGGGGCTTGCAGTGCTGTGGGAGACAGGACAAATATTTCCGTGACCAAAGGGACTTCTGAACAGGAAGAAAAGGAGGAGAATATGAGGGATACCCTCTGCGGCATCCAGTGCCACCAGTATAATGATCACTAAACAGGGTGAAAGGAAAGGCATAGGGAAACCGGCCCAGGAAGTGTGGTTATACAATAAAATTAAAGCCCAGGTCGTCCCCCGCTGCGTTTCCTTCCCTCCCGGCCCCTCCCATTTGGACCATGCCCACCTTTTCCGGTTTAAAAAAAGAAGAGTTCACCTGACTCTCCTTTGCAGACTAGGAGGCGGCCTCTGCCCACTGGCTCTGAAGGCGTCTGCAGCAGTGCGTGGAGCAAAAGAGAGACGGCATCGCCCCCTAGCGGCGCGGGGCCGATCTCTGCGGTATTGGCGGACGCTTTGCGGGCTGCCCAGGCAGGGGCACCGCGTGGGAGAGAAAATGCTGTCCTCAGACCCTCTGGCTGTAGGATGACTTGTGTCTTGTCAGAATGGTGAGATCCTGGATGCCATCGTCCTGCTCCTTCTACCCTCCCAGCCACTGTTCACACAGGTCAGCTGAGCTACACCTCTCTGCAGTGTGTTTTGGAAACTGGTTGCCCCCGCAAGGAAACTCCTGGTTTAGCAAATCAGCAGATCAGGGCTGGAGAAGAAACGAGTTCTGCTGTCTTTGTTTCCATTTCAGTCCATTCAGCCAAGTTGAAGCAGATTGATTTCCACTCATCTGAAACCTCCCCCAAAAATATTTTTAAAAAATAAACCTCTCAAACCAAACACCATCACGTATGTAACCTTAAGGAAAGTCACCTTTTCAGGCAACGGAGGAAAGGGCCAGAGAATTGCTGTCACGCCTAGGGTGGGTGGAGGAGGCAGGGAATTAATTGTGTTGAGTGGATAAAGGTCTGGGCCTCAATTCCCAAAGCCCGGATGGGAGCGCCGGGCCTCCAGTGCCCTGTCAGTGCTGTCCCCACTGAACTTCACCCCTGCCGTCCCTGGAGCCTGGACAGACAAACAGCCATCCTTCTGCACTGTCTTTCTGGGACAGCCAGAGCCTGTGCCCCCATCCCGAGCTCACCCTCTCCCAGCACCTCCTCTATCTCTGGAAAAAGAGGTAAAAGGAAGGTGGACACAGGAGAGCCGTCAGGGCATGGCTGAAGCTGCCCCCACCTCAGAGTGCAGAGCCTGGAGTCTAGCCCCATCCTGGCCAACACAGAGGCAGGGAGTCAAAGAGGCAAAAAACGAGGAGCCAGCCTGTTTCCATAGATACGGATTTCAGTTGCATTTTATGACAGCCGTGCCAGACTGCCTGGAGAGGCATTGTTTGGATACCTAGGGACCTGCTCGAAGGAAAATGAAGAAGCAATTTTTAAAAAAATTCGTGTGGTTTCCCTCTCAGCTTCAGGTTGAGATCCACCCTCTGCCCTCTGGCCTTCTGGCAGAGGCCACCCCAGGTAGGAGACTTGCCTTTAGTACAACCTGGGCATCTCCAGACCCTCCAACCCGAGGCCTTGACGATCACGGTCAAAATGATTCTTAGAAGCAAGCCTGCTTTCCCCCGAGCCTGGGCAGGCAGTCATCCTCCTGCACTGGCCCTCTGCGACAGCCTGAGCCTTTGCCCACATTTCGAGGTCACCCTCTCCCAGCATTGCTGGTGCTTCTTACAGCTGCTCTATGGCTGAAGGGGTTCCAGTTCCCCAGCCCCCTGGTGACCTCTTGTGAGGGCGACTGGGGCTTGAGAGGAGAAGGCTCACCCGGGCTCCTGCCAGGGGCTCAGCCTGCAGCTTGGGAAGGACTCCCCCACTCCTAGATTCAAAACACTCATTTTCCTTTCCCGTGCCTACATCTTCATCTCCTACCACCTCATCAAGCCAGTGCCCTTCCCTCTACTCGTTGCTCATTCATTTATCAAAACCCTTTGAGTTCTTTTATTTGCCAGGCCTTTATAAAATAGACGTGAGTAAGAGACTTTCCCCGCACTCAGAAATCTCACAGACTGGTGGGGGATGCAGACACATGAGTGAACTACTAGAAAACAACTTAGACGGGGTCAAATAAGAAGTCCTGGGGAAGTCCATTAGAGGGAGAGGAGATTCGGAATAGAGGGGACTGGGTAGGCAAGAAACGGGGTGATGTGAGTCCAGTGGTGCCGAGAGTCCAGTGCAATGCTGTGATTGGCAAGAGGGGGGCTGGAGTCGTTGGCAGTCTATATGCCATGCTAAAGGCCCTGAGCTTCAACCTGCAGTGGTTCTTCAGTGTGGCTCATGGAGCTCCAGGGCTCTGCTGTGGTGCCTCAGGGGCAGGACTAGGGGCCTCTCACTCTCAACCTGAGGGATATTAATCTATATATCAATTTTAGACAGAGTCTCGCTCTAACCTCAAGTGATCCACCCGCCTTGGCCTCCCAGAGTGCTAGGATTACAGGCACGAGCCACCGCACCCAGCCCTGAGTGACTTATTTTATATATACTTGCATAGGTGACAGCAAGACACAGAGATTTAAGTCTGGGAAGGACGCAATCAAAGCGGCAGGTATGGGAAGGGCATGATCAACGTTTCAGAGACCGCTCCTGTCTCCAGGCCTGACTTCCAACCATTCCTCAGGGCAGTTTACTGCCTAAGAAGATCTCTGATGGCAGTAAATGATTTACAGGCACAATGAAGACTTCTTCAGCATATCTGTGATAATTATTTCCAAACTTACGTCAACCCGAGAGAAGAAAATAAAGTGGGATCCCTTTCCCCAGCTAGACTTCGGAGCCGTTTCCGCCAGCGGGCTGTGCTGATGTTGCCATCTAGTGGCAGGACGGCAGCATGACTGCGAAAGGAAACGAGCTTGCTTCCGAAGGATGACCTTTGTGTCGCATTTCTTTCTAAAATTCTCTATTACCGGGCCGGGCGCGGTGACTCACGCCTGTAATCCCAGCCTTGGGAGGCCGAGGCGGGTGGATCACGAGGTCAAGAGATCGAGACCATCCTGGTCAACACGGTGAAACCCCGTCTCTACTAAAAATACAAAAAATTAGCTGGACACGGTGGCGCGTGCCTGTAGTCCCAGCTACTCGGGAGGCTGAGGCAGGAGAATTGCCTGAACCCAGGAGGCGGAGGTTGCGGTGAGCCGAGATCGCGCCATTGCACTCCAGCCTGGGTAACAACAGCGAAACTCTGTCTCAAAAAAAAATTTTTTTTAATTTAATTTTTTAAAAATCTGTATTACCTTACTTAATCCTGAAAACACCTTGGCAAGGTATGTCTCATTATTATACCGATGTTACGGCCATAAAGCCGAGAGATGGGCAGAAAAAAATATTTGGTTTGAGTCTCCTGTGTGTTAGGAACCATGTCAGCTGATGTACGTGAGACTGGCATTGTCACCACTTACAAGATGGACAAACTGAAGACCTTGGTGGCTGAGAGACCAACTAGATTAAGCTACACACACTGAGGTTTTCCTGCTTCCAGGTCGAGATTCGTCCCAAAGACTCTGGTCAGATTCAAACCTCTAACTTGAGTCGAAAAGAAACCAAGTAGTAAAGAATTAGGAAAGAGGAAAGCTTTTGTGAAATTCAGAGTAACTGGCAGAGACAGCCTACAGCTATTTCTTTTTTTTTTTTTTCTTTTTTTTTTTTTTTTTTGAGACGGAGTTTCCGCTCTTGGTACCCAGGCTGGAGTGCAATGGCGCGATCTCGGTTCACCGCAACCTCCGCCTCCTGGGTTCAGGCAATTCTCCTGCCTCAGCCTCCTGAGTAGCTGGGATTACAGGCACGCACCACCGTGCCCAGCTAATTTTTCGTATTTTTAGTAGAGACGGGGTTTCACCATGTTCACCAGGATGGTCTCGATCTCTTGACCTCGTGATCCATCCGCCTCGGCCTCCCAAAGTGCTGGGATTACAGGCGTCAGCCACCGTGCCCGGCCTACAGCTATTTCTTTGTCATGAATGGCGGCAAGCAAAACGCAGTTGCAGATTCGATTCTAGAATAATTATAGGAAGAATCATTACCACCAGAATATGCAAATTATAGGAATCTGTGAGCCTAAAAGCCAATCAGATGCCCAGCAAGCATGTTTCTAAAGAGTGAGTGGCTGCTTTCTGTAGAACAGAGCATCGCTTAGAGTCAAGAAAAACTGAGAATTGTGGTTTCAGTGGAGCCTTAAATCCACGTCTGAAACCTTAATTCCTCTTTGCCATGTAACAGCGTATTCCCAGGTTCCGGGGATTACAGTGCTGACCTCTTTGCGGGCCATTATTCTGTCTTTCACATACATTGAGACTTAAGAGACCAAGTACCTGTAAGAGGACCAACCCAGATGGGCTGTGGCAATTACGGTGTTGCTTCTGAGGGAGAAGTTACAGGCCCAAAAACGGGTAATGACAGCCTTAGCAATACATAAAAGAGACAAGCAATTTCCAAATAAAAGCATAGGCAAAAAGAAAAAAAAGCTCTCTCTCCATAAAATGGTAGAAAGTATGTCTATAAAGAAGAAAAACAGGGCTGGGCGCAGTGGCTCACGCCTATAATCCCAGCACTTTGAGAGGCTGAGGCTGGCAGATCATCTGAGGTCACGAGTTCAAGACGAAGCCAGCCAATATGGCAAAACCCCGCCTCTACTAAAAATACAAAAATTAGCCGGCTGTGGTGGTGCATGTCTGTAATCCCAGCTACTCAGGAGACTGAGGCGCAAGAATTGCTTGAACCCAGGAGGATTTAGTGAGCCGAGATTGCACCACTGCACTCCAGCCTGGGTGACGAGTGAGACTCTATCTCAAAAAAAAAAAGTTAAAATTAAAAAAAAAAAATAACATTCTTGCACTCTCTCACCTAACTCACCCACTAGAGATATCTGAATATCGTACAAATCAGGCATCCAGAACCATAAAAAGCAAAATAAAAACACATAGGAGAAGCAATATGTCACAGATAATCCCCAGGTTTTACTTTCTGATTTGCAAATCAGAAGAGGCCCTTGCAAACAGTGATGATAAAATCTGTCTCCAAAGGCACCAAGATGGTGAAATTAAATATATATGTATATATAGCTGACCCTCGAACAAAATGGGTTTGAACTGTGCGGGTCCACTTACACGTGGCTGTTCTCAATCAATGTAATCTGCCTTCTGTATCGCCTTACTGGTGGCTTCTGCATCTGCAACCCAACAGATGTAGGGATTTTGGAAATCTGCATTACAATAGAGCCCACTTTTCATAGCTGTGGGTTTCTCAGGGCAGACTACAGGATTTTGGTATCTGCAGGTGGTCCCGGAGCCAATCCCCCACAGATACTTCGGGATGACTGTACTGCTTTATTATTGTTATGTTTAATGCCAGCAGAGGAGAAAGGACTAAAAACTAGGAGGAGAATCGGCAATATTCATATTGCTCTCATAATCCAGTGTTTTAAGTGTCCTGGCTTAAATGCTGAACTGAAACAGAAGCAGATCTGGCAAATTTTTGTCTAACTGGTTCTTGAATTTTAATGAAATGTGGAGGACTTTCTAAGCCAGGCACAAAGTCAAGAAACCACACATTTTTAAATGACAGATTCGATTAGATAAAAATATAAATTCTCTGTACAGCAAAACACACTAAAAGTAAACCTGCAAGGCACGTGATGATTTAGAAAAGGTTTTACAACATATGTGGCAGAGGAATAATAACCATAGCCTGTAAAAAGAGTTTATACATCAATAAGGAAAAAACCACTGCTCCCCCTACCCAAATGGACAAAGGATATGAGTAGGCAATTCAGAAAAAAGGGAAGGCGAATAGTAACATGAGGAGTCACCCAATCTCTCTAGTAATCAGAAAAACGCAAATCAAAATAACAGGATACTTTCTGCCCATCCCATTGCACACAATGTGAAGATGGACAATTGCCAGTGATGGTAAGAATACATGATGAAGTGCTTCCTTGACAGCAATATGAGTGTAGTATGGTACAGTGTGTTTGAGAGCAATTTGTAGTACCTATCAACTTTTAAATGTTACTTCTTTTGACCAAGCATTTCTACCTCTAGAAATACACTCTCCTGAAATATTCCTACAGGTGCTCAAAATATATTCATAAGGATGTTATTACTTAAACAAATATTGTGATAGGAAAAAAAAGAAAACAAAACAATCTAAGTGTCCTTCAGTAGAGAATAGACCAAATAAACAGACAGGAGATCCTTACTATGGAATACTATTACAGACATTAAAAGGATGAGGTTGATCAATATGCACTGCGAAGATCACTGGATATATTAAGGGAAAAAAGCAAGTCAATGATAATATGAAATGCATTGATCTCATTGACATTTACATACATACATGCATAGAAAAAGCATCTAGAAAGACACATACCGGGCAGGCGCAGCGGCTCATGCCTGTGATCCCAGCACTTTGGGAGGCCGAGGCAGTGGATCACCTGAGATGAGGAGTTCGAGACCAGCCTGGCCAACATGGCAAAACCCCATCTCTACTAAAAATATAAAAATTAGCCAGGTGTGGTGGCAGTCACCTCAGGAGGCTGAGGCAGGAGAATCACTTGAACCTCGGAAGCAGAGGTTGCAGTGAGCCAAGATCGCAGTATTGCACTCTAGCTTGGGAGGCAAGAGGGAAATTCCATCTCAAAAAAAAAAAAGAAAAAGAAAAGAAAGAAAAAAGAAAGACACATATCAAACCGTTAAGCCTGGTCACAGTGATGGTAGGATGGAAATGGGTAAGGAGAGTGCTTTACTTTTTACCCTACATGCCCCTATATTGTTAGATTTTTTTTTCAACGTGCAGATATTCATGCCATACATTTGTAGTTTTCTCAAAAATATGGATATGTGCAAAGTGAATTAGTCTATTTGGAAAATATCTGCAGCTATGTTGGTTTTTCAGAACAAAAAGTTTTTTTAACATGCTAAATGTTAACTAATTAGCACAAAGACCAGAGACCCCAGATGCTCTGCAAAGCCAGCACTATACAACAGAATCTTATAATCAAAGGAGACAGCACGGGCAGCCCAGAGCAAACATGGGCTCTGGAGCCAGGCAGATCCGGTCCCAGTCCTGGTCCCGCCCCTTTCTTTCTGCAACCGTGAGCTAATTACTTAAGCTCACTGCATCTCCATGAAATAAAGATACAAGTGCCTACCCCTCAGTTTTGATGCATACAGCGCGTGTGTACAAAATGTTTTTCTCCCTTCCTCATTTATGATATTGTATATGTAGGCTGGGCTCATATGGCAGCTAGGAGACTGTAGCAAACACTTTACAAGGATATTTTTTTTCTAGGTGGACCCAAAGAAATCCAAGGAAATGTTTTTAAGGCCCTATCTTGGTGGCGGAGTGTCAAGAAGTACAGCATGTTGTCGGGGAGAGTTGTGACACAAAAGCTCTGGGCATCAGAGCCAAGATGAACAATTCCAGTAGCTCCGGCTACCCAGATCAGTGGTTCTAAAATTTTCGCATGCATTAGAATCACTTGGGGAACTTGTTAAACCAGCTTCCTGGTCTTGCCCTCAGAGTTTCTGATTCAGCAGGTGTGGGGTGGGGCTTAGGAGTACACAGTCCTAACAAGTCCCCAGGTGATGCTAACCCGGCTGGTGGGGGGAAACACACTTTGAGACCCTCAGACTCAAAGCATCAGCAATTGCTCCCACCCTGGTGAATTTTAGGCTGCGGCCGACTCTTTCCCTACCCCTAGTTGGAGATGCTTCCTCTTGCTTTCTCTCTGCACCTTCCCAGACATCAAGAATTCCAGGACACTCCCCGGTCTTACCCATGGCCAGTGGCCAGTTCCGCAGCCTGTGCTAACTCCGTCCAAGGCGATAGGGCAGCTGAGGGTACCCAAGACTTTTAATTAAGGGAGGGGAGAAACCGGAGAGAATGTGAAGAACCAGACCTGGCCCCTGGCCTGGGTCCTGTCCGCTCTGTGTGCTCAGCACAAGGACAGGAAGTGTATCCCCCTTCTGCCTAAGCAGATTGGGAGAGATAACTTTGTTAGCAGGAGAAGCCTGGGCCAAGGGGTCGTGCTCTATAGAATTGGCACAGTCTGCTCTCATGCATGAGCTGCTCCCATCAATAGAGAACCCTGCCTTGCCCTGACAACTCGTCTGTGCTGGAAATCCTCTCTCGAGTGAAAGTCCCCCCAATTCCCCCCTCCAGCACACCCTTTGCCCCTCAGGGCACGGGAGCCCTTGAACCTCAGCCAAATGGTTGTGATGAAGAAGAATTTCTGGCTCCCAACCAAATTGGCCAGGGAGGAGGAAAAGAGAGGGCCATGTCCTGCCTCCTGGCCCTCTCCAGGTGGCACAAGCAGACCAAAAAAAGCAAGTATTGATCCCTCTGCTGGTGAAGTGAAGCGCCCTTGTTCTCTCTCTGGTGGTGTCCGAACTTTCTTTTTTTTTGAGACGGAGTTTCGCTCTTGTTACCCAGGCTGGAGTGCAATGGCGCGATCTCGGCTCACCGCAACCTCCGCCTCCTGGGTTCAGGCGATTCTCTTGCCTCAGCTTCCTGAGTAGCTGGGATTACAGGCTGCACCACCATGCCCAGCCAATTTTTGTATTTTTAGTAGAGACGGGGTTTCACCATGTTGACCAGGATGGTCTCGATCTCTTGACCTCCTGATCCACCCGCCTCGGCCTCCCAAAGTGCTGGGATTACAGGCTTGAGCCACTGCACCCGGCCTCGAACTTTCATCCTTATCGTGGTGAAACAGTTACTAACTACCGAGAGCTTACTATGCCAAGTATTGCACTCCGTTTCACACACTGTTTCGTTTAATCACTGCAGCTCCTTGAGGCAGACACTGTTCACCATTTTTTACAAGAGAAAACTGAGGCCGAGACCAGGAAAGTCACTTAGGCAAGGTCAGGCGAGTTCGTGGTGAGGCTGAGACCGTCTAACCCCAGAGCTGGCATTTACCTCTTCGCTGTTCAGTTTCCCGCAAGATGGAGGTGCCCAGCCCAGGGTTAGGCCCAGGATTCAGCGTGAGGGGTGGACCAGATTCTCCCCCAACCCCTCTCTTGGAACAGCATACATGAGGCCTCTCTGCACACTCCATGTGCTAAGCTTCACATAGGGGACCGTGCTTCATTCACCTTTGTGCTCCCAGCACGGTGCCGAGCACACAGTGGCTGCTCAGCAAAGCCTGTGGTAGAAAGGAAGGATAAAGTTGTACATTGGGCCCCGGGTAGTAACTGGCTTCTTGCTGGTGTTGGGGTTTTGAAGACAGAGGCAGGTGAACAAACAATACATAGATGAACAACCAACAGATGAAAATTTCAGTTCCCAATTACGTCTGTCCTTGCCCACTCTACCGCAGCCCCTCTGGCCTTCTTGCTTCTCCAATCCTTCACCCCCATTCCCTCACACTTCCCTCTCACCTTCCTGGAAGTCTGCTCAAATCTCACCTCATTTAGGTCTCTCTGACCAATCGCTCCCTCCACCAGTAGTCCCAATCCCCCTCACCCAGCCATATGTTCTCCTTTCTGGTGGGACTTACCGCCTTCCAATGTTCCTTATATTCACTCATTCATTGTGTTTAATGCCCATTCTCCACCTCCCCACTAGGAATCTCTATCTTGCCAGTGTGTCCCACATACCTCAAAGGGTGGGAGCTCAACAAATACTTGTTGAATGGATCTCTAAACACTGCCCACTAAGTCAGAGCTGGGCTTGAAGTAATCAGAGAAGTGACCCAATTCTCCCACAGCTCCGGTCCTGCGGTTTTTTTCAGATTCATTCCCCCGGCACTTCCCAGTAACTGGAAGGGAGAGATTCTACATCTCCCACTGCCAGTGACCACAGGGATTGACTGAGGATGGTCCTCTCGGGCCCCATAAATCTTTCTGCCCTTCTCCTTCGGCCAGAGCTCCCCTGGTTCTCCCTAAAGAGCCTCTCTGCATATAGAGTCCATGCCCAATACCTGGAGGCACCGGAAGCAGGGAAAGCACGTGGGCTTGAGAGCTATGCCACAACCTTAGGGTGTCATTTCTGCTTGAGCCTTAGTTTCCTCGTCCATAAAATAAGGACTGGGACCATGATCTCCTCCAGTCCTTCCCAGTTCTGACATTTTCCCTGTGGAAGTGGGGGAGTGTGGAACCTTGGTCAAAATGTACTTAGAAATGAACCAACCCATGACCCTGGGGCACAGGACACAGCCATACTTAGATCATCGCAAATATAACCAACAGGGGAACAGGCATTGCATAGGTTAGATTAGCGGCCATCATCTGCTCTCATAAAGCAAGAAAGGCAGTGATTATTATCTCTATTTCACATATGAGAAACTGAGCCTCAGAGAGGCTGAACAAACTGCCCACACATAGGAAGCAGAAGAGCCACACTCAAAGCCAGGTCTTCCAACGGCAAATTCCACTGGCTTTCCGCACAGAACTGCCTCATTGCTTAACGCACCCCGGGCCAGGTGCAGTGGCTCATGCCCGTAGTCCCAGCAGTTTGGGAGGCTTAAGCGGGCAGATGGCTTGAGCTCAGGAATTTGAGACCAGCCTGGTCAATATGGCAAAACCCCATCTCTACAAAAAATACAAAAAGTAGCTGGGCATGGTGGCATGCGCCTGTAGTCCCAGCTACTCCGGGAGCTGAGGCAGGAGGATTGCTTGAGCCCAGAGGTAGACATTGCGGTGAGCCAATATCGGGTCACTGCACTCCAGCCTGGGTGACAAAGCAAGACTTTGTCTCAAAAGAGAGAGAGAGAGAGAGAGAGAGAGAGAGAGAGAGAGAGAGAGAGAGAGAGAAAAGAAAGAAAGAAAGAAAGAAAGAAAGAAAGAAAGAAAGAAAGAAAGAAAGAAAAAAGAAAGAAGGAAGGAAGGAAGGGAGGGAGGGAAGGAAGGAAGGAAGGAAGAAAGAAAGAAAGAAAGAAAGAAAGAAAGAAAGAAAGAAAGAAAGAAAGAAAGAAAGAAAGAAAGAAAGAAAGGGGAGAGAAAGAAGGGGAGAAAGGAAGGAAAGAACCCTGGTAGGAGAATGCTATCATTAGATTACCCAAAATGTCAATAATCTAATAATCTATATGATTAAGGAATATAAAATTGTAATATACATTCGAATGTGGTTATGTCTCCTGCTCTAGACATTTATTTATTTACATCAAATAATGTAATATGGACACCTGGGAAGAAATCCCTCGGAAAGACCTGAGAAAGTGATTCCTGGTAGAAATAGACAACTTTTCTCTCACTGGTAGCTAAGATGAGCCTCTTTCCCCATGTCTTTAAAAACTTTCCCCGAGATATACATGATTGAGTGTTTATATTTTCAAGAACTTTCCAGCTGCAAGCAGAAGAACCAACAACAAAGATAACTCAGTCACTTGGGTACTGCGAGTAGAGGAGCATCTTCTACGTCTACATAGTAAGTAAACAAAGAAAGTGCTAAATTGAAAAGCTGGATTTGTCTACATGGGGGATACTATAACTGGTTCAGAGCCTTGTTGACAGCCCCATTTTTCCGGATTCAAATGCATACTCTACTGCCATCTCTCACAAAATAATGATGAGCAATGACACCACCCACCACATTAGCCAACTTGGACTGGGAAGCCTTGGATAGCGAGAACTTCATTTTGAAGAGAAGCTTTGCAGATTCTAGTCTCGTCACAGGAGTATCTCAGGGAGAGCGCAAGTTTCAAGAACCGACATGTACTAAACATTTTCAAAGAAAGAATGATTGGATCTCTTCCCTTCATCCTCTGACTTCTTGCCTCATTAATATTGCAGGGATCAGCCTTGAGCATCTGTGTTTAAGTGAAGGATTTACTAGAAAGCACTGTCCAGTCAGTGTAGGCCCTCAGACTTGGGAGTTCAAAAGAAATCAGGCAGCAGGGCCGGGCGTGGTGGCTCAAGCCTGTAATCCCAGCACTTTGGGAGGCCAAGGTGGGTGGATCACAAGGTTAGAGATCAAGACCAACCTGGTCAACCCCGTCTCTATTAAAAATGCAAAAAATTAGCTGGGCATGGTGGCGCGTGCCTGTTGTAATCCCAGCTACTCAGGAGGCTGAGGCAGGAGAATTGCCTGAACCCAGGAGGCGGAGGTTGCAGTGAGCCGAGATCGCGCCATTGCACTCCAGCCTGGTAACAAGAGTGAAACTCCATCTCCGAAGAAAAAAAAAAAAAAAAAAAAAAAGAAATCAGGCAGCTAAAGTAAATGAGATTGTGGGCTAGTGACCATTTTATTAAAATGGAACTGGGGACTCACACAACACTGGTACCATCCTCCTTCAAACTGCCCCCATCAAATGCAATATGTCCATGACACCAGAAAGGACAGGAGAAAGGGATGGGTGTGAATTAAGTGCTCAGATTGTTTTTATCTAGTTTACCTTCAAAGTTATCTTCAATTTAGTAATCAGACATTGCAGATTTCATAAAACTCAGTTTCAACTATTTTTGCTCCATTGTTTTCACAAATAAACTTGTAGGATAAAATTTCCCATTTTGGGTTTGGAAAATGTAGTTTAGGCCGACCGCGGTGGCTCACGCCTGTTATCCTAGCACTTTCGGAAGCCAAGGTGGGTGGATCACCCGAGGTCAGGAGTTCAAGACCAGCCTGGCCATCATGGTGAAACCCCATCTTAAATAAATAAATAATAAATAAATAAAAATAAATTAAGAAAAAAAAGGAAAATGTAGTTTAAAATCACCATTTTTTATACTAACGATAGTCAGTCTCAGACGATGGGAAGGGAATGGGCCTCAGAGAGCACGTGTCCATGTCCTCCAAGCATCATTGCTCATTAAGCCACATTAGAATTTAATCCAAGAGCCTCTTCATGAGAAAAAATATCACATTCCCATTTAACAGATGAAGGCATCAAAGTCTAAAAATATTAGCTGTTGATGATTCAACTTCCGCCACTCGAAAGTGTTTGTAATTATGAGTGAAACATGGTGAGAAATGCTATTACTTTGACAAATGGCACCAGAATTCTTTGGAGTGTTAAGGAGATTTTCAAAGAACGAGACAACCCTGCTGAAGGTTTATTTTTCTTTTTTATTGTTTTGATCTTTTTAGAAACTTTTTTCCTTTATTTTTAGTTGACATATAATAATTGTACTTGTTTATGTGATACAGAGAAATAGTTACATACGTGGATACAATGTGTCATGATCAAATCAGGATAGTCAGCATATACAGCATCTCGAACATTTATCATTTGTCTTGGGAACGATCAAAGAGCTTTTTGAGAATATACAATAAAATAGTTAATGGCTGGGTACAGTGGCTCATGCCTGTAATCCCAGTACTTTGGGAGGCCAAGGCCTGATCACCTTAGGTCAGGGGTTCGAGCCCAGCCTGGCCAACATGGTGACACCCCATCTCTACTAAAAATACAAAAAAAATAGCTGGGCATGGTGGTGGGTGCCTATAATCCCAGCTACTTGGTAGGCTGAGGCAGGAGAATCACTTGAACCTGGGAGGGGGAGGTTGCAGTGAGCTGAGGTCGTGCCATTGCGCTCCAGCCTGGGCGACAAGAGCAAAACTGCATCTCAAAAAATAAATAAATTATAGCTAACCATATTCACCCTACAGCACTGCAGACCACCAGAACCCACTCTCCCATCTAGCTGTGCTGTTGTGTCTATTAACAACACGCTCCCCGTCCTTCCTTCCCCGACTACCCTTCCCAGCCTCTAATATCCACAATTCTACTGCTGAAAGCTTTGAGAGACAAGAGCAAACCACCAACATAGGATGAAATATGGTGCTTTGAAAAGGACCAACCACTCTCCTTCCTCTGACTCAGGGCAGAGGAATGCACACAGGTGACTGCTCACTGTCCCTACGTCACTAAGATCCTCCAAGCTGATGATAAGGCCTTGGGAAAATGCTCCTAGGCTCATGCCCTCTGGAGGGAAGCCAAAAGTTTCCTGGTGTACAGGCCCGGTCTGCTTCTAAAAGAAACTTTTGGAGGCGCAGAAGCCCCATCTAAGCTTTCCCCCATCGGCTTTTCCCATCCTCCTCCCCTCAGTGCCCAGCACAGCTCTCCCATTCTCTCACACCCATTGTTTCCCAAACATCCCTCCCTTCATAAAAGCTGTCTGGCTGGGAGCTTAAAATATTGCTGGACAGTAAAACCTACCCATCAGGGCCAATCCAGTCATATCTGCTCAGTCGTGCAGCACAGTAGGGGCGGGGTAGAGAAGTGGGAGGTGGGCTTTTAGGCGGCAAAGGAAAGAGACGAAAGTTGCCATTTTGCTGCTGAGCGCCAAGAGAGAAAGACAGCACATATTTCTCCGTGGGACGCTCCTCGTATTGGCAAGTTTTCCTTGGGTTGTATTAGTTTGTAACCTTCCCCCCAATTCTTCTTTCTCAGCCTAATCTAAGGACCATACATAGGCTTCTTCGAAAGGGAAAAGGTTGCCAATAAGATTCAGTGTCGGGCTGGGATGGCTGGACTTACACAGTTCAACTCTGAAAACCCTTTTCCAGTTGATCTAATATTTGACAGAGGTTTGGAAGGGAGAGGAACGCTGGAATAATTGGAGGATGAATAAACAGGGATCTCCAAACTCAAACAACAATTTGACTTCTTAAGCTCTGTCATTTTGCAGCATGAATTAACATGTGTATAGGAATCCAGAGGGACCTAAACCAAGTATTTGATATTTATGATATTTGCACTCAAATTCTGCAATAGGAATCATAGTCACAATTATTGAATGCTGTGGGGGTAGCGGAGGTTTCGTGCTCAGCATTTTTCATGTTGCAGCATTTAATGGAGCACAGGAATGGATCTCGCTAAGGACCCTAAAACTCTTCCTAGGAGTACGTTCTGCTGTCTGTCTATGAGAACTGCCGGCTAGTGGCTGTTCTAGAAACAAGAAGAGTTGGTAACCACATTTGCACTTGGTTACCAACTGGAGTGGTAAGCTGCCATTGAATGCTTTGGAGGACTTATTAATGGGTGCATATGTGTTATTCTGCCTCTTCAAAGCCAGAGGAGGGCTATGCTATAAAGGACTTACACCTGGCAGATCAGGACTCACATCCCGGCTCTGCCCTCACTAGCTAAGCCCCACCTTGGGAGACTCATTTAACCCCCCAAGCCTGTCTTTCTGTCTGGTAATGGGGATTGATAATGCCAAGTTCACTGGTTCTCAAACATCCATGTGGAAGTCTGTCAGTTCTAGCCCAAGATGAAGTTTTCCACAGCCTGTGACCAACATGTGACAATGAAGAAATTAACAACGTGTAGTAAATGTTTCACCAAGTTAAGTGTGTTCAATTTGAAGGCTTGTCTTTTATTCTGAAATTATGTCCTCTCTAGTTTTATAGTGTTAAAATCCCCTTTTATGAAATGATGATGAAACAGACTGTAATTACAGTTAGTGATTTAATAACTTTTTTTTTTTTTGAGACAAAGTCTTGCTGTGTTGCCCAGGCTGGAGTGCAGTGGTGCAATCTCGGCTCACTGCAACCTCTGCCTCTCAGGCTCAAGCAATTCTCCTGCCTCCAAGTAGCTGGGATTACAGGTGCCTGCCACCACACCCAACTAATTTTTATATTTTTAGTAGAGACAGGGTTTCACCATGTTGGCCAGGCTGGTGTTGAACTCCTGACCTTAAGTGATCCGCCTGCCTCAGCCTCCCATAGTGCTGGAATTACAGGCATGAGCCACCACACCCGGCCAATAATTCTTATTTTTCTGTCCTTGCTTGGCAAAAGAAGGAGTTGGTACCCTTACGCTGGTCACACTAGTTTGTTGTTATTATACTAGTCTGTGAAATCTAAGTCTGAGAACCAGCTTGTTATGAGGACTGAAATAAAATGTGAAACTGTATCACTTATAAATACATTAAGGATACCCAAACATAAGGTGTTATTTTAATCATTACCTCTAGCCACAATTTTCTGGCGGGATGTTCCTGGCCATATATGGACACCTTGGGATTGGAGGCTTGAATTCCATTTATTTTCCATCTGTAACAGGTCTGTTCACTAAATTTTCACAAGCAAAATAAAACAGATAATTATCCCTGAAAAAGAGAAGAGAAATACTCTTCCTTTGGTTCAGATGTCTCGCTGCTCCCATAGAACACTTTGCTTCTCTGATCTGACTTCCTTTAAATTTTCATTGTTAGAAGTCAGGAAACGGAAGCATTTCCCTGCGCGCCTCTGAAGTGTCTCTCCTTAACAGCACAGTAGGCCTATTTAAACATCGTGGGATTGGAAAGATTATGTCCTAAACTACAGTTTCTCTCCTTCAGTTATAACAAGAAACTATGTGGCCAGGCACGGTGGCTCACACCTATAATCCCAGCACTTTGGGAGGCCGAGGCGGGTAGATCACAAGGTCAAGAGATCGAGACCAACCTGGTCAACATGGTGAAACCCCATCTCTACTAAAAATACAAAAAAAAATTAGCTGGGCATGGTGGTGTGTGCCTGTAATCCCAGCTACTCGGGAGGCTGAGGCAGGAGAATTGCTTGAACCCAGAAGGCAGAGGTTGCGGTGAGCCAAGATCACGCCATTGCACTCCAGCCTGGGTAACGAGCGAAACTCTGTCTCAAAAACAAACAAACAAACAAACAAACAAACAAACACAAGAAACTACGTACCTAGACATTTTAAAAAAATACAATCTTAGTATGGTGGCTTAGAGTATAGAAAGACACCGGCTTATTTGGCTTTGGTTTCAAAATTGCTAACAGGTGGTCAGGAGTGGCTTCTTACGTCTTGAACGTGTATCATGACACTCGTGTCAAGAATTGCTGGCCTTCCAGTTTATATCTTTGATCTTATATAAAATAAGCAGTTTTGTGTCTCAAAACAGCTGGTTGGGGATCGATTTACTATCCTTTTTGTTATTTACCATTTTTTTGCATTTGCCTAATCTCTCTGCTGTTAGCTGCAGCAAGAGGACTGAAGTCAGTCCTCCCCTTACGTGAAGTCAGGGATTGAGCATTTCAGATTCCAGAGGATTACTGTCAGTCCCAGGCACTGATTCTATGGAGTTCCCACTCTGCAGAGGGCTTTGTTCTGTGCTGTGATGGTTCACAAAAACGAAGCCAAAATGGTTCCTGCCCTCTAAAGCTTTCGATACTAAGCGGGGGAAACAAGATTGGTTAATGTATAGGGCTGAGAGCATGTACTCATCACATACATTCATGTGGGTATGTGAGTGAAATACACATAGAAACACAAAACGACTAATATGGTACAATACAAGTAAGGCTGTCGAAACTGAACTGATGTATCAATGAGGGTAAGTATTGGCTAGACAGTTACGATTAAGTAAGATAGTAGTAAGATAGTAAGATATATTAGGGTTAGAGCACATTAAAGCCAGATTTAATCTTTTAGAAGTAAAGTTATTCAAATTGCTGTTTTAACATCAATTTTAGAATAAACTATTTGATTAAAAAATAACTTTTTCCTAGCTCTGCCACCGGGGTGAGCTTTATGCCTGGGCTGCTAACCTGACTGTCATGTTTTCCACCTGTTTTCCAAAAGGCAGTGGGAGTGGCTGCCATTCTTACCAGGGCAAGTACTAGACTTAACTAGAGTCTGAAGAGTCAAAAACAAATACATGTGGCTGGGATTGTGAGTCGCTGGTTCCCGCCCACACTCCATTACCCATTTCTACAAGGAACTCTTCCCAGTGCCACACTCGTGACTGGGGATGCCACAGCTGCTGTCACCTTTTCAGAAGAGGAGAAGCTGCTGTCAGATACCCTGCTTGATTGGGAGTTTATGTGGCCCCACGAGGAGGAGCACTCTCTGCTCTCCGACAAGAAGCAGCTATTGTGCATGCCCTGACAGCACAGCCTGCTGGACATTGCAGATGCCCGCAATTAGCATCGTGCCACCAGGTTTTGTCTGGCCAGACTCCAAATCACAAGTTGGAAATAGGCTTTTGTGCTCAACAAATATCACTGCGATTAAAAAATAGTAGGCATAACCTTTTAGCCCCATGGGCTCCTGTTCCTATAGCGTGGTGCTTGGCTAGAAGCATCCTAGAGCAGGATCTTCTAACATGGGCTCCTGACCTGGTCTGAGGGCAGTGATGGTAAACTTTACAACTCTAGAGATGTTCAAGCTGGAGGAACAACTGTTCTCCAGTGAGGTGGAAGTTTTGCTCATCATCCTTCCTAGGTTACAGGTTTGCACTGGATGAATGACCCAGTTGCAAGCAGCCCCTTGTCAGTTCAATGCCATTTCCATTAGCCATTGCTGTGCTAGAGGCATTATATATTATCATGTTTAATGATGTTTTTTCTATAGACCAAATTTTTAACTCTATTAAAACAACCATATGTTACAGACCCTGAAACGTTTTCATTCTGCAGGACACTAAAAGTGTCCTAGAAGACCTTCCTCATCCTGTGACATGATTCCTTCCCAAAGCAGTCTCTCTGTTCTTTGGATTTAAAAGAGTAATAATAAAAACATACTGCCCTCAATGTGTAAAGCTATTAATAAAGGTTTCCAGATTTCAACTTAGAGAAGAAGAAACATAAATTAAGAGCACAGAAGTCAAAGAACTGTGCAGCTCTGATTGCAAGCAGTTTATCTCAGTGCTGTAGTGGGAGGAACCCAGCCCTTGTGACCAAGCAAACAGAACTGCTACTATTTAGCTGTCTAACTTTGGACAATATATTTAGCCTCTCTGAGCCTCAGATTTGTTTCCTTTTTTTTTTCTTTGAGACAGGGTCTTGCTTTTAATCTCCCAGGATGGAGCATAGTGGCACAAATCAGGGCTCACTGAAACCTTGACCTCCTAGGCTCAAGCAATCCTCCTGCCTCAGCCTTCCAAGTAGCTGGGAACACAGGCGTGCACCACCAAGCCCAGCTGATTTTTAAAGTATTTTTGTAGAGATGGGGTCTCACTGTGTTGCCCAGTCTAGTCTTGAATTCCTGGGTTCAAGTGATTCTCCTTCCTTGGCCTCCCAAAGTTCTAGGATTACAGGAATGCGCCACCATGCCTAGCCTTCAGTTTTCTTATTTCCTGGAATTAAGTTAGTTAACAAATACTTATCAAGTTCTCACTGTGTGCTGGGCATTGAGTAAATAGCAGTAAATAGGATAGGCGTGGCTCCTACCCTTACAGAAATTACAGTCTAGCAGGATCAAGTTAAATGAAATCATATAATGTCAAAGTTCTCTCCCAAAGTTGGTATTCAATAAATGTGAATCCCCTTCCACTCTCCTTCAAACATCTGATCATTATATATTCTGACACAGTCAAACATAAGATGGCCACAGACAAGTTCATACATACAAGAATTTTGTTGGGAGCCCAGACACCCAGAGTATAAGGTAATTTTCCAGCATTCTGTCTCCTGAAACTTAGAGCAGTATGCGGTCTTGATTTAAAGCCATGTAACCTAGGGTTTCTATTTATGGTCAACAACGAACCCTTATTTTGGGTGGAGTTTAAGGAATTCCACAGACACTGCCTCATCGATGCTTTCAGACCATTTGTGAAGTGAATGAGAATAGGTATTAATATTAGGCCCATTTTACAGACGAGGAAGCAATTGGAAGCAGATTCTTTGGGGCCTCCTTTGTTCCCTAGCCATAGGCTGGCTGCACAGAGGAAGCGCTGAATAGAGGCTGTTTACACGGTGACAGGTCCAGCAACTTGGAAAGGAGGGGTATCGAGTCAGCAAAAAGAGCCGCTGACTCGGGCTTGCATTGCGGCCGCTCAGCTTCTGTCTTCTCGCTCATTCCTTCAGGTGGGTGAGAAATGGGCGACTGGAGTTTCCTGGGGAACATCTTGGAGGAGGTGAATGAGCACTCCACTGTCATCGGCAGAGTCTGGCTCACCGTGCTGTTCATCTTCCGGATCCTCATCCTCGGCACGGCCGCAGAGTTCGTGTGGGGGGACGAGCAGTCCGACTTCGTGTGCAACACCCAGCAGCCTGGCTGCGAGAACGTCTGCTATGACGAGGCCTTCCCCATCTCCCACATCCGCCTGTGGGTGCTGCAGATCATCTTCGTGTCCACCCCGTCCCTGATGTACGTGGGCCACGCGGTGCACTTCGTCCGCATGGAGGAGAAGCGCAAAAGCCGCGAGGCGGAGCAGCTGGGCCAGCAGGCGGGGACCGACGGCGAGCGGGGGCCACTCGGCGTGGACCAGGGCGGCGGCAAGAAGGGTGGCGGCAAAGGCACCAAGAAGTTCCGGCTGGAGGGGACCTTGCTGAGGACCTACATCTGCCACATCATCTTCAAGACCCTCTTTGAGGTGGGCTTCATCGTGGGCCACTACTTCCTGTACGGGTTCCGGATCCTGCCTCTGTATCGCTGCAGCCGCTGGCCCTGCCCCAACGTGGTGGACTGCTTCGTGTCCCGGCCCACGGAGAAAACCATCTTCATCCTGTTCATGTTGTCTGTGGCCTCCGTGTCCCTCTTCCTCAATGTGATGGAGTTGGGCCACCTGGGCCTGAAGGGGATCCGGGCTGCCTTCAAGAGGCCCGTAGAGCAGCCCCTGGGAGAGATTCCTGAGAAATCCCTCCACTCCATTGCTGTCTCCTCCATCCAGAAAGCCAAGGGCTATCAGCTCCTAGAAGAAGAGAAAATCGTTTCCCACTATTTCCCCTTGACCGAGGTTGGGATGGTGGAGACCAGCCCAGTCTCTGCCAAGCCTTTCAATCAGTTCGAGGAAAAGATCAGCACGGGACCCCTGGGTGACTTGTCCCGGGGCTACCAAGAGACACTGCCTTCCTACGCTCAGGTGGGGGTGCAGGAAGTGGAGGGCGAGGGGCTGCCTGCAGAGGAGGGAGCCGAACCCGAGGTGGGAGAGAAGCAGGAAGCAGAGAGGGTGACCACAGAGGGGCAGGAGAAGGTGGCAGTGCCAGAAGGGGAGAAAGTAGAGACCCCTGGAGTGGGGAAGGAGGGTGAAAAAGAAGAGCTGCAGTCGGAGGTGGCAAAGCAAGGGCTGCCAGCTGAGAAGACGCCTTCACTCTGTCCAGAGCTGACGACAGATGATGCCAGACCCCTGAGCAGGCTGAGCAAAGCCAGCAGCCGAGCCAGGTCAGACGATCTAACCGTATGAAGTGAGGCCAAAGGAAAAAAAAAAAACACCCAAGCTTACATAAGGCAAGATGAAAGGAAAAGGTGTCAACACGATCTGAGTCTTCTGTCTCCTGCCCTCGCCCCAGCCCCTGGTTGGACTGGCACTGCAGCACGGCAGTGTATGCCCTGCAACTAGGGAACAGCCTTTCCCACATCCAGCATAAGGGCTACCAAGATAAACCCATCAACCCACTAAAGTTCCCAGTCTCATAGGACTGCCCTCCTTCCTCCAAACCCAACAGCTGTGGGGGACTCTTCTTTCATGCCCACTTCTCCATAGAAACCCTTAAATCAGAATTGGGGTTGCCTCCTAGCTTTTTACCAGTCTTGTCTCAAGCTCACTAACTCAGCCAGAATCTATCATGCCATCATTTCTGAAGCAGATATCATATGACCATATTTCGGGGATCCCAGCTCAAAAGTCTGCAGAATACAGGCAGGTAACAAACGTAAGTTACAAGGTGGCCCTGTTCTAATGCAAGGGAGAGAGTGGGGCTGTGAAAGCTGGAGAGCAGGAGAAGTTGCTGCTCATTTCCAGACAATAAGTACCATGAAGTGTTACCTGGTCTTTCCGATTTCTCAAGGGAAGCCAGAAATCCAACATTTTTTTTTTTAGACGGGCTCTCTGTTGCCCAGGCTGGAGTGCAATGGCACAATCTCAGCTCACTGCAGTCTCAACCTCCCAGGCTCATGTGAGCCTCTCACCTTACCCTCCCAAGTAGCTGGGACTATAGGTGCACACTACCACACCTGGCTAATTTTCATAGAGATGGGGTTTCACCATGGTTTCACCATGTTGCCTAGGGTGGTCTCAAACTCCTGGCTCAGGCTCCCATAATGCTGGATTACAGGTGTACACCACCCTGCCTGGCCCATGAAATCTAAATTTTAATTGAAATTTTCAAAACTGTTAATGTTGGCAACTAAATTTTAAATACAACATGTGGACCAAATGAAATACGTGCAGGCCAAATTTAACCTGTGAGGCACCAATCTGCAATATCATCTTATGCTAATTAGCCCAGCTTTCTTATAGAATCAGTCTTATTATTTATGGTCTCAACTTGTTTCTGTGGCTCCCAAACCTTATTTCACTACTTTGGAGTGTTTGGTTTAAATCATCAGTCCAGGAGATATCCAGAGTTCTCACTGACCATTATCTTGGGTCATTGCAACCCCTGGGTTCTGAAGCAATGATATGCTTTGTATTGGTGGGAATTCTGCCCTGGGTACCATCAGAGAAAGAGAGCTAGATGCCAGAACTCTCCCCATGAAATCAAAAGGCTTTGAGGACTGGTTGCAGTTTTTTTCCTTGAAGCAAAGAAGATCCTTTCTTTACTCCCTTCTTGCAGCATCAATGCTCAGCCTAAATTCTATACCTCTTTTCATCAGGGACTAGAAGCAAACCCAGTTTCGAGCGGAAGGACACCTGCTCACAGGTCTGTCCTAAGAAGAGGCAGCTCTCAGGTTTTGTGCAGGCACAAGACATGTATCAAAAGGGCCATCAGAGTGGCATCAGAGGGAGCCTCACACAAAGTGAGTGCTCACATGGCCAGGATCCCAAAGTGAAGTCCCAGGCCAAGCCTCATCCCTAGAAAGGACACAGAGGCTAAAGGGAACAAGAAGAATCTTGAAGGGCTCCTGTCCTCGTATTCCCACAACTCACCCTCCTCAAACCCAGAGTCTAGTCAGGGGAAGGCCTCATGTACAGATTCGTATTTCATACTGGGAGCAATTTTACCCTCAGCCAATCAATTGCCAGAGCAGGAAGAGAAAACTATGCTTCATGGGCTGCAGTGCTAACGATGGGGTACGAGTTAGAGTAACCAAGCTGACGTGGCAGGGACCTGGACAGGAGCCAGCAAGTGACCCAAAACAGGTGCTTAGAAAAACGGCCTTGGTTATATCTTCCCAACCCCAATCAGCACCATCTCAAATCGACCAATCTGCCCTCTAGTTACTACCTTCCTTTTAAGATATTCATTCAAGGCCGGGCGCGGTGGCTCACGCCTGTAATCCCAGCACTTTGGGAGGCCGAGGCGGGTGGATCACGAGGTCAAGAGATCGAGACCATTCTGGTCAACATGGTGAAACCCCGTCTCTACTAAAAATACAAAAAAATCAGCTGGGCATGGTGGCGCGTGCCTGTAATCCCAGCTACTCGGGAGGCTGAGACAGGAGAATTGCCTGAACCCGGGAGGCGGAGGCTGCGGTGAGCCAAGATCGCGCCATTGCACTCCAGCCTGGGTAACATGAGCGAAACTCCATCTCAAAAAAAAAAAAAAAAGATATTCAAAATATACCTTTCCAAAGTAGGCTCTCTCCAAAACCATTCCTCCCCCTTGACAAAATTTCCATTTCTTGGTGACCCATTTTAAAGCAAAGTGGTCTAAAAATTAAACTCATTTTCAGGTTTGTTTGGTAATTACTCCCGGGAAAAACTGCATTTAAAAGAGAAAGACTAAACTGTATATTACCTGGGTAACCCAAAGTGACAAACCTTCAGTGGAGGAATGTTGAATAGAAGAGGTATGTTTATCTTGTAGACACGTGGCTTTCTGGCTACTCCTTGATCATACCCCCTGTAGGCAACGTTATTCCACACAGACCTTCTCCTGTATGGTGAGAGAAATAACAAGAGCCCAGGCCTGAGAACCAGAGCGAGCATCCTTGACCCTAATGGTGGCACTACTGTTCCTATAGTTTTGTTCCTGGAGACCCAGTTAAAAAGAGCCTTATGAATAGCTTGATCATTACCAGAATAAAGTGTCTATCTCAACTAGAGCCTAATACAAAAAAGAAAAGGAAAGGAAAACTGATATCCGGTTCTAAGTAAAACTGCCATTTGGTAGCAGCTATAGAAGTGAGGGCTGCTGGTCTCCTTATCTCAGCTGGGACATAAGTGTGCGTGAGTGTCTTTCCTCAGTTGAAGCAGCATCCCACTTCAATGCACGTACACACCCTGTCCCCACAGTTTCCCTCTTAGTCTTCCCAATAAAAGGAGAAGCCTATTTAGGAAGAAACAGACACGGGCATCAAGGGGCTGAGATTTTGTTTCTATTTCTGCCATTTAGTAGGCTGTATCATTATTGTGCCTTGAGCTCTCTGTAATTCAGTTTTCTGCCTATAAACTAGAGCTGGCATTTGTCACCTTCCTACACGCAGGGGTGTCATAAAGGTTGAGTTGGCTGCCAAGCATGAAGCCTGCTGAGAGGTACCACTCCCTGAGAGGTCCAACAGCAGTGAGACTGGGAAGAAGGGGAGGTGATGGTTTCCATCTGTGCCCCCAACCTGCCTCGTAATTACCTGGTGAGAGTTTTTCAGTGTGAAACAGACACTCCAGAGATCAGTTTTCTCAGAAGAGATTCAAAACAGAATCTTAAACCCTTAGGTTTAGTAGGAACCTGAGGCTCATTGACCTTAAGAAATGACTGGAGACAGATTGCCAATTCCTTTCATCTGCTGAGAAAGAGGTCCCATCTGAAGCTGCCACGCAACTGCAGCCAGTTTCCATTCAGAAGCAGCTGCATGTCTGTGGTGGTCCTTACTCTAGGCAGCTGCACCCCTCAGCATCTGTTTTGAGGTGAATAATTATGACTGACTCAGGATTATAATCCCCATGGGCTTCATTGAGCCCAGATTTAGTTTCTACTCCTAGTTGGTCCCTTATTAGATAAAAACCCTAGGGCACATGGACCTACTAATAAAAAGATACATTAGACAGCGGGACATCAGGACAGCATCCCCTCGTGGGACTCTGGAGGAGTCCCAGCTCCCTCCAGAGGAAAGGGACTAATCACTTGAGAGCAGTTCTGACACTACCATTGGGGAAGATCTGTGACCAAGGACAGAGGCTGTGTAAACCCTGGCCTAGTGTTTTGGGCATTGTAAAAAAGCCTGTCTGCTTTTCATCATGTCTTTGTCCCCTGCCACACAGGGGAAGCAGCCAGTACAGCACTGGACAGATATTCCTGAGGTTCTGTGTGACCTGTGGACGGTGCTGACTGCCCTTCCTGACTCTGGGTATGCCGAGATGCCGCTTACCTGCTCTATGTGACAGTTTTCTCTACATTAATTGAGGGTGATAAGTTCTGCCCCTCCTTCACAAGATGTTATAGATCTTTGTAAACACTCACTAATTTGGAAATAAATGGAAAAAAAAGAAGGCATCATCCAAATTTGTAAGTCCACGTTGTAAAATGTATCCTGAAGCAGTGACAGTCATCACTTTCAAATGCTGCATAGATTGTTAACTAAGATACTGACAAAAAGTGAGCCAATAACTAAAATAAGGGAAATAAGTTTGGAGGGACGACAGGTAGTCGTGAATTCCTAAGAATTATGGTACAAAAAAAAAAAAAGAATCTCCTTAATCACATAAGAATTGGTTGCTGAAAGAGGTGCTGAAGGCACTCGGCTTACTAGAGCTTACCTACGGAGAAGATCACCTATGGAGAAGTGGAGAAGCATCAACCATTGGGACAGTCCCTGACTCAGGGCAAAAGGGACTCCATGGATACTGACAGAGCTGCATGCTGGAACTCTTCAGTCCAGGCCATGCGGAAGGCCTGTGGCGAGACTGGTACCAACCACTGGTCCTCCCCAGTTCCTGAGGAGGGTTGGGCATACGCTAAGTAAGAATGAGAACACCACCCCAACTACATGTCCCATTCCATTCCCCAGCCTCCTCTTCGCTCCTTTCCCTCACCGTGAGTTACCCTCTACGCATATCATGTGCAAATGATTGCACAACAACTTAGCAAAGTTTAGATGAGAAAGGTTTGCCTGGTTGGAAGAAAAACTCTTCTGAGCATAAATACAATCTGTAAAACTAGTAAGTGGGTACCTAGAAGTGATAGCGAAATAGGCAGGAAGACTTTCCCTTTTTGCAGTTATTCTATTATAACTAAATATGTGCTTGGGGAAGGGAGGAGAAAAAGGAAACAAAGTTCTAGCTTCAGCAGCTGGGTAAGAGGAAAGAAAAGCTTTTATGAAAGCCAGTTCACCTAGACATTGCAGCTCCCAGAACCAGGAAAAAGGTGGCATTCAGCTCTGGCAGTAGCCACCAAGATGCAGTGGGACATCCCAGAGCCTCCAGCGCCACTGCTTTCTGGAAGTTCGCCCGAACAAAGAAGATTCTAAAAGAATGCATAAGGTTTCCCGAAGGGAAAGTAGATGGCCCCATGGCCTTTTTCTGCAATATTTTCATCTATGAAATAAAGTGTAAAGACTCCGTTTGTTATGAAACACATTCATAACACACTTCCCGAGGAAATCTCTCCAAAAGAGAGATGCATAATTGGGACGGGTGGCCCTGTATTCTCCAACCTTCCACATCCTTGTGTCAGAGCTAGTAGTCATGTGCTAGACTGTTATAAAACAAATAAAATTAACTTGACTTTTCACCATCTTTGTTTTTCCTTTTTGTAAGTCAGCTGAACTAGACTGTGAAGAGACTGCCTCAGTTTCTAGTTATTTTTCCTTTAGAGTTGAGGGCCTAGAAAACAAGGGGAGTGGGGTAAATGGGGTGAGGGTGGTACATTACTAAATGTTTAACCACCGGCCCTCTCCAGGGTAAAGAGGCTGACTTTGTAGTGTTTGCCAATTTCCTTGGTATAAATTCTCCCACTCCCACCAATTTCAAGCTACCAGCATCATGCCACTGAATGCAGAGTTGGGAAGATGTGCAATACTGTAACATTATAAAGTCTTTCACAATACAATGGATGTGTACCACTCAGTAGGTATAAATAACCTCAAGAACATAGATGATAGTACAATATTTAGGAAGTGTTCATCTTTCAATATTTATTACCTTTGTGTTTCATATCTTTTTTGTTTAAATTTATATAACTTAATTGTTAATAATGACAATTATTATTATAAGGACAATGTCCTTAACAAATGACTCACAGAATTCCTGAAAATTTAGCAAACAACTCTCGCCAGCCAGTACAAACCAGCTCTAGCACATCACTGTGTGGGAGGGAAGAGAATCTGACTTAGAAAGAACATGAAAACTTTCTTGATCAATGGAGATTTGGTCCATTTCCCCGCCCGCCCCTGCCCATTCACTACACAAATCTCAGGAAGAAATGAAAGCTGTATTTGTTTGGACTATGGAAATGAATGGCAGAATGATATTTGTTCTCTTCCATGTCAATGAGAACTATAGAAAGAGTTAAATTTGTTCCTTACAGATAAAAATAAACTGGTAACAAAATCAAATCCACCGAAAGCTTCTGTGTGGGATTTATCATGTTACTTCTTGGCTCAAATTCCTTCTACGGCTCTTCATTGCCACCGAATAAATCCTAGATTTCTTAAACATGATTTATGAAGCCCTTCTACTGACTCCAACCCACCTAGAGACTTCAACTGTTTTTACCTGAGCAGAACGTATTCTCCTTCTTTTATCATCTCCATTTCATCTATGGGAAATGTCCTTCCTTAGTTAGATGTAGTCTTGATGAACCCCTAAATCTCATGGTCAAGGGTCAGGTTTTTTCACCCAAATGGGCCAATCAGACACTCTCTCCCTGGAACGTGAATCCTGAATAGGAGTAACAACGAAACTGAAAATTGGTTGGAATTCATTTATCTTGGCTCCTGAAGAAAAATTCACAATTACTTTCTTCTTACCTAGATTTCCAGGAGATGTTTGGCTTCACATCTTTCAGATCATGGTTCTTCAGTCTTCCCTCAATTTGCTAAGCTACCCCAGAGCTCCTTTTATTTTTCTAAATTTAACACGGCCAAAATCATCTCTTGCTAACACAGCTGACTAGTACACGACCTTTCTAGCCTCACCTCTCACATTTGTCTACACATACCTGAGCCCCAGCCTTACGGAACCATTGGCCAGTCCCCATTATGGATAGTCCTGGCAGATACTGATGAATGGCACATTGTTTCAGGACTCTGCTCTGCCCAGCCTTTTTCCTGTAGTCCGCTGCTTCTCATCCTATGAGAGTCAGCTCAGTTGTTTTCCTTTCTATGCAATTTTACAAACTTCCCAAGAAAAGTCAGTTGCTCCCACTTTTGTGGTCTCTCAGTACTTCGGTGCCCATTGTGTCACAGCACTTACCAAATCATCATCTGACTGCAAGCAACTTTAGGACAGAGATTTTATCCTATATCACTGAATACTCAGTACTTGGCACAGTACCTGGAATGTTGTAATGTTTGCTGAATGAATGAATGATTCCTGAAACATCTCCCAAGACAGGAAGAAGACAGCCAAGCACTCCCCAGCAGGGGAGCACGCTGACACTACAGAGACATGTATCTGAGGAAGAGGTTCCCTGAAGGTCCCAGGAGTTTCCAGCTTGAAACAAAGCAAACTTTCTTTGTCACAAATAAAGGAAGAAAAAGATATTTTCATATGAATCACTGGATGTTGTCACCTAGCACAACCCTGGAAGCCACATATTAAAGACGCTGTCACCCAGAGCAACCTTGGAAGCCTTGTGATGAAGTCATCAGTTTTTGGTTAGTTGTAGATCAGAGGGCTTCCTACCCTGCCAATTTCCATTAATTGAACTTTTAGACCTTACATGAAATGAAAAATAAACGTTTATTGTATTAATCCACTCAGATGTCAAGATTTAATCTGTTCTAGTGTCTAGCATTATCTATTACACACCTAACCAAAGGGTACATTGAGGTTAGGTGTGATTATAACAAAAACCTAAAATATGTGGCTTAACAGTCAGCGAGTGGTAAAGAAACAAAAATCAAAGCCTACAAAGATGGAGACCCAGGTCTGTGCCATGCAATTATTTAATAAAAATATTACCTGTGATGACTTGTGTATTCGTTGTATATTGCTGTGTAGCAAATCACTCCAAAATGTACTGGCTTAAAACAACAAACAGGCCGGGCACGGTGGCTCAAGCCTGTAATCCCAGCACTTTGGGAGGCCGAGGTGGGTGGATCACGAGGTCAACAGATCAAGACCATCCTGGTCAACATGGTGAAACCCCGTCTCTACTAAAAGTACAAAAAATTAGCTGGGCATGGTGGCGCGTGCCTGTAATCCCAGCTACTCAGGAGGCTGAGGCAGGAGAATTGCCTGAACCCAGGAGGCGGAGGTTGCGGTGAGCCGAGATCACGCCATTGCACTCCAGCCTGGGTAACAAGAGCGAAAGTCTGTCTCAAAAAAAAAACAAACAAAAAAAAACGTATATTATCCCTCACAGTTTCTGTAGGTCAGGAATTCTAGAGCAGCTTGGGGGTCTCTCAGAAGACTGCAGTCAAATATAGGTGGGGCCTTCGGTTATCAAAGGTTTGACCAGGATGGTAGGATCCAGTGATTCACACAGCTGCATGATTATCAAGTTAATGCTGGCAAGCGGTTTCTCTCCACGTGGGCCCCTCTATGGCGCTGCTTGAGTGTCCTTATGACCCAGTAGCTGGTTTCTCCCAGAGAAAGTGATTCAAGAGGCCAAAGCAGAAACTTCAGTGTCTTTTATGACCTAACCTTGGAAGAAGTCACGTACCATCAATTCCATCGTATTCTGTTGGCCATTTTCTCTCGACTGCCCTGACCACCGTGGAGAGAATAAACTAGAAAGAAGCAAGATTTAAGACAAAGACATCAATTTTGGCTCTTTTTTCTGTTTCAATAATTTTATTGTACGTATAACATGCATTGTAATCTGCTCTAAAATGCTTCTGTTCAATTGTCACCATAAAGGAAGCCCTCATCCGAGGATAATGTGTGGTCATGACCCCATTGGCCAGGACAGTTTTTGTGTCCTCTTTTTTTTCTTTTCCTACAGCATCTGTTTTTCTCTGACACTCAGCTTTCCTGAAAACTGTTTAGTGTTTCTAATTCATCCACGTTTTCCAGTTGTATTTTTCTTTCTCATCTGCTGCAGTTTTCATCTTTAAACTAGCTAGATCTGTAGATGGGTACCTCCCATCTCATCTGTACCTCCAAAATTGAGTTAGGTCAGTACAACCCAGAGAAAACGATGAGATTAGATAAACACAAGTGACCTGAGCCAGTGGGATATAACTTAACAATAAAAAACATCTCGATCATATCTCTAAGGCAGACATCATGACAAGGAATGTCCTTACGATACTACAAAAATAGTTCATCTCTCTAAGATCTCTCAGATCAGAAGGTCAACTTTCTCCAGTTTTTTTTCATAACTGTATCAGAGTGAAGCACTATATTCTAGGACAACTCCATATTTTTCTTGAATTATAGATTACTTGTCTTCAAGTATTTTTTAGAAATTTACTTATCTCTAAGAGAGTAGATTTTAAGTATTCTCACCACAAAAATAAGTATCTGAGGATTCTTCTTTACATTTTTATTAATTCTGTTGACCTAACTTTACTGTGTCTACTCAGGTCCTATACCTGTTCTGGGACAAATGAGACTCTCAGTTTTATAGAAAAGTAATAGATAGGGAACACAACAACTAGACAGAGAATACCTGGAGTCTGTGGGAAGTTTCAGAGACACGAGAAGAAAACGATAAACACCAAAAGAATAGCATAATTTCAAAAGATCTTTACTTAAAAATAAAAATTTATTTATTTAAAATCTGTATTGTACTCTCAAAAAAAGGTTAAAGAAATCATGGACTCTATAAAATAATACATGAAACACAAAATAATATGGTGCTAGACTGAATTGTAAAAGGAGCTGGCAGAGTTAGCAAACAATGCCACAGCAGAATTTAAGAATGAAGAGCAGAATTAGCAATATATAAGACCAAATCAATTATGTAAAGATTCAATATCAGAAATTCTCCCAAATGCCAAAAGAACGAACAGAGATAAAAATTGTCAAAGAGCCCACCGGGCGCAGTGGCTCAAGCCTGTAATCCCAGCACTTTGGGAGGCCGAGGCGGGTGGATCACGAGGTCAAGAGATCCAGACCATCCTGGTCAACATGGTGAAACCCCGTCTCTACTAAAAATACACAAAATTAGCTTTTGGCATGGTGGCGCGTGCCTGTAATCCCAGCTACTCAGAAGGCTGAGGCAGGAGAATTGCCTGAACCCAGGAGGTGGAGGTTGCGGTGAGCCAAGATCCCGCCATTGCACTCCAGCCTGGGTAACAAGAGCAAAACTCTGTCTCAAAAAAAAAAAAGAAGAAGAAGAGAATATCCATAGAATATTGAGGATGAAAAACTTAAGCCAAAAACTCCACAATAAGCCAAATTTCATTCATGTGTGAAGCTAACTGAAAGGAACTCTCAATTATGCAAAATCTCACAATACCTGCAAACCTTCTTTAAAGAAAATTTATTTCATAACCCACTCAAGCCAAAAGAAAAATATGTTTTGTTTTTTGGTTTTGCTCTTGTCGCCAGGCTGGAGTGCAGTGGCACAATCTCAGCTCACTGCATCCTCCACCTCCCAGGTTCAAGTGATTCTCCTGCCTCAGCCTCACAAGTAGCTGGGATTAGAGGTGTGCGCCATTGCATCTGGCTAATTTTTGTATTATTAGTAGAAACGGGGTTTCACCATATTGGCCAGACTGCTCTCAAATTCCTGATCTCAGGTGATCCACCCGCCTTAGCCTCCCAAAGTGCTGGGATTACAGGCATGAGACACTATGCCTGGTCAAGAGAAATATTTTTTAAACGAATTCAAGGCCGAGGACGGTGGCTTATACCTGTAATCCCAACATTTTGGGAGGCAGAGGCAGGAGGACCGTGTGAGCCCAGGAGTTTGAGACTAGCCTGGGCACATTGTGAGACCCTGTCTCTACAAAAACTTTAAAATTACCCAGGCATGGTGTTGCATGCCTATCCTCCCAGAATGAATTAAATGCAACTATGTATAGTTACAAACAGAATACAAATATCATAAATAATGCTTAACACAAATATATTTTTAAGTAAGTTTTAAAAGTTAGGGAGATGTTGGTCAAAGGACACAAAATTTCAGTTAGATAAGAGGAGTAAGTTCAAGAGATCTATTATACAGTATGGTGACTATAGTTAACAAGAATGTATTGCATTTTTGAAAATCTCTAAGAGAGTAGATTTTAAGTATTCTCACCACAAAAATAAGTATCTGAAATACTACATAATGCTAATTAACTCGATTTAGCCATTCCACAATGTATACATATTTCAAGACATCGTTTTGTACATGACAAATGTATCTAATTGTTATTTATTAATTAATTGGCTCCCAGATTCCTCCTGGGAGTCACTTTCCGAAATCCCAAGTCCACTGGTCTACATTAGAGTTTATGAATCTACATTTTAATAAGCTTCCCAAGGCGTTAGAGAATCACACTTTGAAAAAAACTGCACCTCTTCATTTTCTAGTTATCAAGTATAGATACTGTCCATCGGACTCCTGGAAAATAAACACTTTTCCTTGGAATACTTGTGGTTTCCTGTCCAACTTACGCTGGTGACTTAGTGGGGTACACAGGGGGGTTCAGAGACTCAGTGAACCTGGCACAGTGGGGAAAGCTATAAGAGAGGATGTGCAGCGTTCGCGCCAAAAGGCTCGAGACAGCTAGCGTGACTCGCCATATTTTTTGGCTGCTGGACCTATCTGCATTCTTCTCTCTCGAGGGCTGTCGAGATCAGAGAAAGATCAGGCTGAGCCACTGAGGTGAAAACAGAATACAAAGCAAAGGCCTGCGGTTTGTGAGGACATTGTGCTGTCTGCTTTCATGTCCCCTTCTGTCTCTGTGTAAGCAATAAACTTGCTGCAATTGAGATGCCTGAGAGGGGCAGAGACCCCTGCCCATATTTTCCCGGGAGCTAAGCCTTTGTTCTTCCTCCTGATGGAAAACAGGATTCACAAGCCACCTTAAGGGCATCATTGTCTGCTTGCGCTGTGTCTTTGAAAAACATAAACTGCTTTGTAAGATATTATCACAAGCCCCCTTTAACTACTTTGTGAGCTGTTTTCACAAGCCCCTGAGAACTATTTTTATAGAATTCCTATTTCCTTTCTGTTTACCATTTCCTTTTGCTGAGATAAAGTTAATGTAACAAGAAAAAAGGTATAAAAGCTGTTACCCACAAGAATAAATTTGCTGCGTTTTGATCAGAAGTCACGCAGCCCTCCAGACTCCGCTTTCCTTTTTTCTTTTACTTCCACGCACTCTATCCCTCAGGTTGAACCTACGTTGGTGGTCTCGGGGACTCCCGCAGGTCGGTAGTCCCCCCCCCCCCGCAGACGTGCCGGACCCCAACAAGGATGTCTATCCATGAAGGGAGGGAGCTGGAGTAGGATGCCATGGAAATGATGATGTCCTATGTCTCCAAAGATACCAGACTTACAACTGCATGTGAATCTACAGCTATACCACACTAAGTAAAAAGTTTCAAAAGAAAGTCCCTAAAAGAGATCATCCAACCACTGGCACGGGCAGGTGCTACGTATGCGCATGGAGAAGAGGTACTAGGGTGTTTCCCAGGGATCTAGTGTTAGTGTCAACTCCTGGACCCAATCCTTCGCATTAATTTGGAGGAAGGAGGTCAAATAGCTGTCAGGATGTGGATGGTGCTGGGAAGTGTGAGAGTACAGTTTTGCACACCGCAGTTGCCATGAAAAAGGGCGGTAAAGTGATTGCGAGCAAATACTCGTCCAAAGGACACAGACTGATCATCTCGTCAATCGACTCTTTATATTACATCTATGGGGCTGGCTGTCAATCTCTGGATGAGTGGCAAACAATGGCTAGTAGTTATGAACATGACATGTTTTGAAAACCTCCCTTGGAAAAATAGCACAAACCAGGAACCCAGGGCCCAAATGGTTTGACAGTCCATGAAGGCAGAACCAAAAGATCTCACTATTCTAAGAGGATAGCAGCAGCTAGAGGGATCAGGAGAATATTACCAGCAGTAGAGATGGGAGGACAAGCCATTTTAGTGTCAGAGTCCACCATCACCAGTAAAGACTTGCTTTGAGAAGAGAGTTAATTGGATACTAAATGCAGTGTGTAGGTTTCTAATGACATTCCTCAATCAAAATCAGTCAAAAGCAGTCCCTTGAATCACCAAGGCCTGTCCTTTACCTGGACACAGGTGGTACAGTAGGGAGAATTCTGAACAGTATCACCCAAAGCTTTGCACAGGCCTTAGACCGGTAGGCACTGCACACCTTTCTATGCCATTCCAGGTTACTAAGACTCTGATCCCCACTGTGCACCCCAGTAAGCCACCAAGGTAAACTGCTTGCCTTCACAGGCTCTCTCAGCATTCTGCACTATCACACAATCTTGAATGTCAGGTGCTGCTATGTGGAAATCTACCTGCTTCCCTAATAGATATAGCCAGGACACGAAGTTCTCTGGTTTATGACACTCCCATAGTAGAGCTGCCTCCACAGCTCCTTGAACTGCTGGATCAGGGATTGACATCTCACAGGTAGTTGGTATGACAGAGTTCAATCCAATGAAAGGAAGACACGTTCCCTTGTGTATAATGAATCTGCGGGTCACTTATTCAAACTGTAATAGTCGGAACTCAGAAGCTGGATGTCAGGTCCGCTCAGGATTGTCCTTCTGGGTCTTAACTGTAGCCACTCCTACATACAGTGATTTCCTGGACTGGAGCCAGTTTGCAGAACTATGAGACTAGAGGAACTACAAAAACTAGATGGCCCCACGTCGGCGGCAGAATAAGCACCACAGCAATGGATTAAGCCTACAGGAAATGAGTGCTGAATGAATGACGTAGTGACTCAGTGTATATTTGATCCACTGCAACATGATGGGAAGGGGGAAGAGGGAGTTTCTTCCTAAAATAATCCTTCTTCAGACTCTAAAAGAACTGATCCTTGTTTTGCGTTAAAATCTATCTTCATTTAACTTCCAGCCCTTTGCCCTACAGATAACTCTCGGGGCCACATCAGTTCTACCCATTCTTTCACATGAAGACAGATGTCATGTTCGGAGTTATCTCTCTTCGCCTCCTTCCACCAGCCCTTATCTGGCAGCTCACCTTTGAGCGAGCTCCAATATTCTACGTATAATCTCTTAAAAGTGTGGTACACGGACTGCAGTACTCCACGTGTGGCCTGACTAGTATTCAGCACGTTATCACTCCGTTTCTACAGACGGTGTGCTTTTCGTTGTTGTCTCAGAAATGCATTTGTTAGTTGTATTTGTTAATGTCTCATCTGTCTTTCCAGCCTTCCCTCACTTTGTGCTGTCACATTTGTCGAGTCAAGTAAAAGTAATAACATTTAGGACACAATGCCTGACTTACTATAATTACCATTATTATCTTATCGGCTATGATCATTACAAAACAGAATTAGCACTTAGGTCTCAAGCCCTACCTCCTTCAGCCTCAGAAATGCTGATGCTGCATTGCGCCGCATCTACTTCCCGTTTCGCCCCTAATTAAGCCCCGCCCCTAATTAAGCGCCGGCCCCGAGACTTAAGCGTTCGCCCCACCCACCACGCCGAGCCCGAGGCGGGAAGCTCTAGAGGTAGCCGCTGATTGGCTGGCTGGGGCGCAGCTTGATGGCGTCGGGCTTGCGAGCCGCTGTCCTGGCTGCGGCACCTGGGCGAAGGCCGCCTGAGTGACGGGGCCGGTGGCCCCAGCGTGCCGTGGCCTCGGGGAATGGGAAGTGGAGGCAGGAGTCCTCCCTACACTTCGCGATGAGTTTCCTGATCGACTCTAGCATCATGGTTACCTCCCAGGTGAGTCACCGCCTCCCGCCCCGACACGAGTCAGCCTCCCTTTGCCGAATTGCCCCCTCGGGTCCTCCTTGGTGCGGGCTGATCCCGGGTCTCGGTCCCCTCACGCAGCCTGCGCCCGTCACTCTGGGACCCAGAGCGCGAAGAGGGTGTGAGATTGGTTGTGTCCGGTTCCCTCAGCCCCGGCTCTCGAGAGGCTGGCCTGAGGCCGTCCGCGGCCCCACCCGGCCTCCATCCCCGGAATTTCAGTCCACTTTAGGAAGGGATCCGGGTCCGCCGGCCTCCGCGCTAAGAGCCGGCGCCGCCAGCTAAGGCGGCGGCCCTCGGAGCTGCTGGAAGCTTCCGGGCTGCGCCGCGGGCCCTGGACGGGGGAAGCGTGTGTAGTTCCGGGCCCGGGACGTGCGGCGCGCCAATCAGGGCTGGATACTGGGGCGCGTCAGTGCGGGCTTTGCTGTTAGATGTCACATCCTGAATCCTGGTATGGAGACGTTTCCTGCTTCAAAATACCAATACAAGGTTATACCTATGCTTAGAAGTATTAGGTTTTGTTTTTGCGCTGACACCTCATCCTTTATCCTCGGCTTAATTACCCACACTTTTCGGATGTCTTTCTGACCCTCATTTCTTCTCCTTTGGCCACTTCACTTATTTGTACAATCAACATTTATCGACCATTATATAAAGCTCTGAGCGTACAAACATGTAAGACATTGCTCAGTAGAAGCTTCGTCTAGTGAGCCTCTTGCTTTTACCGTGTCATCCATTGTTAATCTCTTTTTTCTTCCTAGCATTTAGCATGGCACTGGCATCATTTATGTATGCGTTTATGATTTTCTTTTTTGAGGTCCTGCCTTGTTCATAGCTGTATCCCCACTTCCAAGTGCAGGCATTCAATAAATAATTGTTGGCCAACTTAACATTTGTGAAGCTCAGACTACCTATTGACCTTTTTCCCTTCTTCTTTCTAATAATTTAAAGGTGGTTTTTTGTTGTTTTTACTTATTCTCTCAAATGGCAAATGAGAAATAGTTAACCTTTTGGGGCTGAAAGTGAACTAAATTTTTCTTCTTTGATTCCGTTTTTATATTGCTTCATCCTAATACTCAGGTCCGTAGAGCGGAGCATTGTCCTTTCAAAAACTTTTAAAATACTTAAAATATGAAAGAAGAAAAAGCCATCCATACTCCTACCACCCTAATGTAATTTTTTAAAATTTTTTTTTTTTTTTTTTTTTTTTTTTTTTTGAGACGGAGTTTCGCTCTTGTTACCCAGGCTGGAGTGCAATGGCGCGATCTCGGCTCACCGCAACCTCCGCCTCCTGGGTTCAGGCAATTCTCCTGCCTCAGCCTCCTGAGTAGCTGGGATTACAGGCATGCACCACCATGCCCAGCTAATTTTTTGTATCTTTAGTA
>CM052667.1:40786156-40855361 GCA_028533165.1 Leontopithecus rosalia | reverse complement strand
TTTTAAAATTTTTTAAATTACCACCTTTTCTATAGTTTTCATAATTATTGTTTTTAATTGGCTGCATAGTATTCAAATGTATTAATGTAAAAAAAACCAGGACATGTAACTCTTCTGCTTAAAATCTTTCTAAGACTACCCAGTGCCCTTAGTGACAACTAAGGGTTGTTTTTAACCCTAGTACTAATTTAAGGAAAAAAAAATAGTTAATTAGCTTTTTTTTTTTTTTTGAGACGGAGTTTCGCTCTTGTTACTCAGGCTGGAGTGCAATGGCGCGATCTCGGCTCACGGCAACCTCCGCCTCCTGGGTTCAGGCAATTCTCCTGCCTCAGCCTCCTGAGTAGCTGGGACTACAGGCACGCACCACCATGCCCAGCTAATTTTCATATTTTTAGTAGAGACGGGGTTTCACCTTGTTGACCAGGATGGTCTGGATCTCTTGACCTCGTGATCCATCTGCCTTGGCCTTCCAAAGTGCTGGGATTATAGGCGTGAGCCACCTCGCCCGGCCAATTAGCTTTTTTCATTAGAATAAAGAATATCAGTAGAGAATTGGCTTTGCTTCTTCATAGAATTAAAAAAAATAATTAAAAAACAAAAAAGAAAATCAGCTTTGCATTGCAGCCTCTGAGATTTTTCGCATGGACATAATTGATACATTGAACCAAGGAAGTGGCTTTCTAATCTTGTATGCCTTATAATCATAGACTTTTACTTCACTCATGCAGCCATATGCAGTAATTGTTAAACCTGCTCTTTACAAACGCGGAGGAAAGACCCAACGACGCCTTTGCATGGAATGTTGTCTGTTCAAATATTTATGCGGCTACTTTATCATCATTTCGGTATTAGTAAGAATTTCACTTTAGGAAGGTTTTACCTGACACCCTGCCCACAGCCTAAGTAGCTTTCCTTTTTGGGTGCCTTCTTCCTCATTTCCATGTTTTATTTTCTTCTTGCATCTATTACTATCGTTCATGTGTTTTTTATCCATCCATGAAGATACTGTCTTTCTTGTTCTCTCCCGTGCTCTCCAGCATCTAGATAGTTGCAGGCACATAGTAGAATTGTAGTGAATATTTATTTAATAAAAAGCACCTGTCTAGAGAAGTGTAGTTACCTTGGAAATACCACCACTGCCCCCTGTGCACCGCACCCCCGGCCCTGAATTTTTACTGTTTTGTATTAACTGAAAGGTTAATTTCAAATGAAATCTGAAATCAGAGGTCACATATTGAAGCTTGTTCACAATGCCACAGGACAAAGTTCAAACTCCTTTATGTGGCTTTTCAGATTCCTTATTGACAGGACCCCAGCTCTTATCAGGTCCCTTATTGATGGGACCCTGGCTCTTCCCTCTTCAGCTGTGGCTCTCACGATTTTATTCTTCAGACTTCCTCAACTGTTTTTTAGTTTCTTAACCTGGCCATGCATGCTCTGGTGCCTCCAGATTTCCACACGGTCTGTGTTCTCTTTCTGGGCCTTTTCCTCATGTACCTCCCCTTCTCTCAGCCTTCAGATCTCAACTTGAGCATCCAAGAAGCTTCCTCTAGACTGGACTGGATGACCCTGTACATACTGTCATAGTACCCTTCACCCACTTCCCCTGTCACTCACTACCTACCACGTTGTTTTGGTAGATAGTTTTTCTCCATAGATTATAACTTCTTGAGAACAGCATTCATGCTCTCTTGTTTGCCATTCTATCCCTTGGACCTGGCACATATTAGGCACTAATAAATATTTGTTCAATGATTAAAAGGCTGAATAAATGATCTAAGAAAGGTGTCTTTTATAGTTAATTCTTTAATAACTATCTTGCTGATGGCCATCTTTTTTTTTTTTTAACTGTAGCTAATTTTCAACCCAGAGGTCATTTTTATAAAAGCAACTGTTATCTAACTCATGTTTTGAGCTCTCTATACAGCGCTAAGATTTATCAGTTCCAGAGCACACTCTTAAGTCCTAAGGTCAAGACTCGAGTCTGTACAATTCTGAAAATATTGTCTCATTTTTAATAAGCTATGCATCTCCCATTTTATTTGCAAAGCTGTTTGAAATTGCATTTTACTTCTGCATTCTTTTTGGATCCTCTATAATCTTGCCAGAATTTGTGTTTATCTTGGATGTAATGAATTCTTCAGCTACATTTGCGTGTGTGTGTGTATGTGTGTGTGTGTGTGTGTAGTTTAAAAGTCTTTTTTTTTCCAACTTTTATTTTACTTTATTTTATTTTAGATTTGGTATATATGCTGGGTATATTGTGAGAGCTGAGGTTTGGGCTACAAATGATCCAGTCACCCAGGTACTGAGCATAGTACTTAATAATCATAGTACTCAAAAACTCAGTAATTAATTTTTCAACCCTTACCCCTTCTCCCCGCCCCAAGTAGTCTCCAGTGTCTATTTTTGCCGTCTTTATGTTGGTGAGTACTCAATATTTAGCTCCCACTTAAAACTGAGAACATGTGATATTTGGTTTTCTGTTCTTGAGTCATTTGCGTAGGATGATGACCTCTATCTAGAGACCTCTATCTATGTTATTGCAAAGGACATAATTTTGCTCTGAAAGTCTTTTTAAGCTTTCTTTGTCAATGTGAAAGGAGGCCACAATGAAGTATTAAAGGTATATGTCTGTTTCTGTTTTCTTCCATTCCCGTCGCCATCATATAAACTTATAGTTTTTGCTTGTTTTCTCTTCCTTTTCTAAAGTCCCATTTTACAGCAATTTTGGTGATTTTTTTTTAATCATCCATTTCTACTATACATATCACTCTCAGTCCTAACTGCCCACTTCTCTATCTTCATAAGTCATATAAATATGGTCTCTAAATTCTGAATTTTCATCTGTCTCCATGGTAATTATTTATAATAGCCAAAGGATATCCTGGACATTTTCTCCTAATCAGTTTGACCCTTTCCTTTTCTACTTGATCTAGATGCTTGGATTCAACTTTCTTTCTTTCTTTTTTTGAGACAGAGTTTCACTCTTATGGAGCAAAACTCGTTGTCTCGGTTCACCACAACCTCCACCTCCTGGGTTCAATCGATTTTCTTGCCTCAGCTTCCTGAGTAGCTGGGATTACAGGCACCTACCACCACGCCCAGTTAATTTTTGTACTTTTAGTAGAGATGGAGTTTTGCCATGTTGGCCAAGCTGGTTTTGAACTCCTGACCTCAAATGATCCGCCCGCCTTGGCCTCCCAAAGTGCTGGTATTACCGGTGTGAGCCACTGCACGCGGTCCCAACTGACACCTCTTGTTTGTTTACCTTCATATATAATTCCACACTTGGATCACTGCTATAGTCTATTACTAATACAGAGGCCTGAAGTCTACTCTAGATATTCACACAGCTCTGTAGCTTGCCAATGCCATGAGTTTAACCCTCAGCTCACTGAATTATTCTTTTTCTTGACTTTAATCAGCTACTTGTTTCATTCCTCTTAAAGTTTCTCTGAATCTTTGTCACTCTCCTCAAAGCCCCCTTTTCCATACTCACCTCTCTTACTCTTAGCAGATGACCTTGCCTCGTACTTACTCAACAACAGTGAAGCCAAAAGATATGATCTACTACTGTTAATACTTTCTGCATGTTCATCTAAAAGGTTATCTGTATTCACAACCATTCTTACATCCTTTCGTCCCATTCCTCCCAGTAGAAAACGTGGTTCCTCTACTCCGGTTTAAGGCCATTCTACCTACCTTTGATCTTAGAGTAGGCTGCTTTGAAGTGGTTAAAAGCACAGATTTTCTAGATAGACTCAATAAGAGCTGAAAAAAATATTAAGAAAAAAAAAAAGCACAGATTTTGGAGTCAAACAGGCTTCAGTTCATTCTTGATTCTGACACTATAAATTGATTAACTTCTTAAACCTCATCTATCTCTGTGAAAATAGGACAATCAAACCTACTTTACTGGGTTTTTGATGATTTTTATAAGATTATAATGCCAAGTGCTAATTAGAGAGCCTGGAATATAGTAAATGCTCAATAAAAGTTAGTTGATAATAATAAATTAATAGTATTATCAGTTCATTCTCTAGAATTCCATCATCCTTCTCATCTTTTTTTCCTTCCTTTACTGCTTTCTTCCCCCTTGGCCAATAAACTTTCCCTTTAGTCCACATTCTTCTCTAGCCTATTACCTAATGTTTTCTTTTTTCTCATTCCTGGCTCTCCCTAGAGTAATTTGCATTTACTATCCCTACTGCTCCCATTCATTCTGACCTGCTAACACTGGTTCCTGCCTCTACCTCCCCATTCAAACTGTTGCCTTATCCTCTGGTGTTTTCCTCTTGGCACATTGCTCTCCTCATACTAGATACTATTCCCAGGTGATCTCATGTACTTTGGTGGTTTTAGCTCATAGGTATATCTTAGATGCCTTCACAATCTTTTCTTTTATTCACATGCTTGCTGGATATCTTGACCCATCTTGCTGGCTGTCCCTCAGGCCCTTAGTGTGTTCAAAACTGAGCTCATTATTTCCCCATCCTCTGCCCCCTTTCCTAAATCTCTTCTTCCTTCCATATTCTTTATATAAATTGGGTAGCTTCACTCTTCAACTCATATTCCAAACTAGTCATCCCTGACTTCTCTCTGCTGATTTTACCTTCTAAACAGTTCTCAAATCTGTTGTCTCCTCTCCTGTCACCAAATGTCTTAATTCAGGGCTTTATCATCTTTCTTCTGAACTCCCATATCATGTTTCCATAATGTTTCTCTTTCTACAATGTTGTTTCCTTCAAATGTGTCTTCCACACAGCCACCATACTGCTCTGTATAAGACATATCAGACAACCGTCACCACCTTAGACTATAATCTATAGACTATAATCTATAAGGCTCCTTAGGGTGGCCTTCAGAGCTCTTAATGATTGGGCATCCACTCCTCCTGTCTAGCCTCATTTTTAACCGCTTCCTTCTTCGAATTTCATCTTCTAGCAGCACCAAACCATGTGTAGTTCCCGGTACCATGCTATTCACTCTGTGCCTTTACTATCTGGAAAGCCCTGTCCCCCTACCCCACCACCAGTCTTTTCTCTACCTGATTTGTTTTTTTTTTTATTTGTTTTGTTTTGAGACGGGTTCGCTCTGTCACCCAGGCTGGATTGCAGTGACGTGCTCACGGCTCACTGTAGCCTCCACCTGCGAGGCTCAAGTGGCCCTTCCACCTCAGCCTCCCTATCAGCTGGAACTACAGGCATGCACTACCATGCTTAGCTAGTTTTTGTTATTTTTTGTAGAGATGGGGTTTCATCATCCAGCCCAAGCTGGTCTTGAACTCCTAGGCTCAAACGATCCACCCGCCGTGACCTCTCAAAAGTGCTGGAATTACAGGCACGAGCCACCATGTCCAGCCTCCCTACCTGATTCTTACTCATCCTTTGAGGGGATGGTTTTTAATATGTTAGGGGTGGTGGAAACCTTTGAGTGTGTGACAAATACCTTGGAATCACTCTAGAAAAATGCACATAATCCCAAAATTTGCATACAATACCAGGTTTTAACCCCAAATTAAAACTTGCTTCAGCTCTGGCATTACCTTCTCCAGAAAGTCTGCCCTAGCCCCCTACAGATTGCTTTGGTCTCCCTCCTTCATGTTGTTTTACAGTATCATGCATGTTTCGCTATCATTGCACATCCATGTTATGTTATAATTATGTAGTGTCTTCACTGTATTGTGAGCTTCTGGAGGGGAGTAACCATCTTACTCATCTTTGTATCTCCAGCACCTAGCATAGCACATGGGAATTATTACAGAAAATTGAAGATTGAATGCTGAAGAATAAACCATCTTTTATGTAAGCACTTAGCCATTCAGCAAGCACTTAAGGAGAGCCTGCTATGTGCCAGGCTTTGTGCTGGATGCTAAGGATACAAAAATTACAAGACAAATATGGGTTTTGTCCTCATAGAGCTTATAATCCAATGTCAAAAAATATTAAAATCAGACTTTACAAAACAGTATGGGAAGCACTTTGATGAGCAAAGTACAATGCAGAATAGGATTATATAAAAAGAGCAATTTATCTGTATTTGGAAGGCAGAGAAGACCTTCCAGAGGGAGTACATAGGATAATTGGGAGAGGGCTAGAGAGAAGTTCATGTCAGAGGACATCTGCAGAGGTCTCAACGGGAAAGAATATGGGTCTGAAGAACCAAAGGAAGTTCCAGGCGGCTGAACACATGAGTTTGGTAGGCAGGGGCGCATGATACCAAACCAGTCTGTGCTGAGCTACTGAGTTTACACTTGCTCAATAAAATAGTCCCTAGGAAGGCATAAAATCATCTTATCCATAAAGGTCCTAGCCAGTGTAAGAAGAAAAAGTAATTGTGTCAGTGTGTATATGTATAGAAGGGTCTATTTACTACACACCAGCTTCGCCAGCTGTCATGTGGCTATGGTCTCTGCCAGTTTGAAACAAAACTGACAAGAGGGATCCTGCAATCCCTTGGCTTTACACCGAGATGAAAACCACTTTACATGGATCAGGCAGGATGGTGGAGAAGTTAAGAAAACTCTGAAGGAAATACGGATAAAAAATATTAGGCTTTCTGCTACTCCTCACCCATGAAGTTTTTATTCTTTTAATTAATTTATTTTTATTTATTTTTTGAGACAGGGTCTCATTCTGTTGCCCAGGCTGAAGCACAGTGGTGCAGTCATGGCTCACTGCAGCCTCAACTTCCTAGGCTCAGGTGATCCTCCCACCTCAGCCTCGCAAGGGGCTGGGACTACAGGCACACCCACCATGCCCAGCTAATTTTTAAGTGTGTGTCTATTTTTTGTTGAGACAGGGTTTCGCCATGTTGGCCAGGATGGTGTTTTTTTTTTATTTTTTAATACTTGCAATCGGGGATCTTCCATGAGAAGCAAATCTCACTCTGACTCCATTTCTTCTTTTTTTTTTTTTTTTTTTTTTTTTTTTGAGATGGAGTCTTACTCTGTCTCCCAGGCTGGAGTGCAGTGGCGCGATATCAGCTCTGCAACCTCCACCTCCCAGATTCAAGCGATTCTCACGCCTCAGCCTGGAGTAGCTGGGATTACAGGTACCCACCACCATGCCCGGCTAATTTTTGTATTTTCAGTAGAGACGGGGCTTCGCCAGGTTGGCCAGGCTGGTCCCGAACTCCTGGCCTCAGGTGATCTGCCCGCCTTGTCCTCCCAAAGTGCTGGAATTACAAGTGTGAGCTTCTGTGCCTGGCCACTAACTCCTTTTCTATTTGTGAACTTCTCTGGCTCATATAACTATCATAATGTAACTGGGTTTTGGGGTGCCGGGGAGGCAGAGCTCCCCAGAGAGAATATTGTAGTTTCTTGGTCTCTCGCCCTCTCAAGAGTGAGAGAGGGGACCACAACAGGTGCGCGGTAAGCTCGTAAATACCAGACCCAAGAAGTGTTGCAGAAAAGTTATTTATTTAGGTAAACAAAGAGAAAAAAGGAGAAAAGAGAGAACTTCTACGAAGAGTGTGCAAGGGGACTCAGAGGGGAAATCCAGGAGAGAGAAAGACAGCTTCCAGGAGAGTGGAAGGGGATCCAAACATGGAATCCAAAGGGCTGCGCAAGAAGGGGACTTTTAACCTGGGAGAAACCCCCACCTTCTCCTAGACCTCTGGCCAATGAAAGAAGGTCCTTAGAACTTCCGCTAAAGTGATTGACTTTTTGAATCTTCCCTCGCCCGCAAAAATTAAAACAGAGACCTTTAAATCTCCCGGATGGAGAGAGATGGTGGGAGAGGGGGAGGGCATGGTCGAGGTGCTGTAACTTCTTGCCATTAAAACTACGCCCCCTTGTGGACCAGGAAAGAGAATACATTTCCTCAATACTGTTGTGGGAAAATATGTACTTCTGTTTTTGTCTTACTTAAAGCACACTCTGTAACTTGGATAACTTCCAAAATCCAAGAGCATTTAAACATTTATTTCCACTGTTATGAGCTGTAATAAGTAGGTCTTATAAGAGTGGATCTTATCTTTAATCCCTGAAATAAGTTAACTGTCTAGTTAGGAGACCTTTTATCATAAGAGTTTCTATAAAACATTTCTCAAAAGAAGATATGTATTGACATTTTGTCTTTCTCCTCCAGATACTGTTTTTTGGATTTGGGTGGCTTTTCTTCATGCGCCAATTGTTTAAGGACTATGAGGTGAGAAGAAATACCATTTCGTTATACTTACACTATATGAATTTAGATTGTTTTAAATTAGGGCAAGAAAAATGCCTCCATTAAAGAAACATTATGTTCATTTCCAAGATAGGAAGCTTGTGCCAAATAAGTACTATATAACTGTTAGATTGGAGAATATAATTAGGCTTAATTGATTCAAAAGAGGGGGTAAAGGCAAGTCACATTTAGCCGAGAAGCTAGGAGCAAGGAATATCATGCCTTGGTCATATCAGGATATTCACCAAGAGCAAATAGTTATTCTAAAGGAGAGAATTTAATTCATAATGTCTCACAGATGTTCCCTTTCATTTGTCTATCTGGCCCTGAATTGCCAGTCTTACATTCTAAGTTAATGCCAAAATCCTAAGGCTGGTCTTGTTTTTATCTTAAGCTTTGGATTCAGATCACCACCCTAGACTGGACATTTCCTAATAATAATAAGATCAGTGGTTATAGTACACCTTTTCGGTGTTACATTATTTCTCGGATGTTAAATTTCTCTAATGTTCTCCATTAAACTTTCCCGGGGAGTTTATTGTCTGAAGGAGCCTGGGATTCTGCAGATTTTCTTCTGCCCAGTACTTTAAAGACTTCCAGGGAGGTTCCAGAACTGATCCAGGATCTGCAAGTGTTGAAGAACCCCTCTGAAGATTAACCCTTATATACAAATCTGTCCTTTTTTTTGTCGGTGTGCATCAGAAATTCTAATTGCTACTTCTGACCCTGTCACTTCATCTTCTTGTGCTCAAAATTCTCCATCCACAAGAGGATGCTGGTAATAGTGACTCAAGATTCAGAAGTGCCACCTACTTTGATCTTTTTCTTTAGCGCCAGGCAAATTGCTGTTATGGCCGTATTTCTGATGACTTGAGAATTTGCTCAGAATAAGCTTTCTGATGTGTAACCAGAAAGAGGTTATCAGTTCAGTTTTTAAACAAGGAAATAACTTCTATCTCTATCTGGCTTTTAACAGGTACGTCAGTACGTTGTACAAGTGATCTTCTCTGTGACGTTTGCGTTTTCTTGCACCATGTTTGAGCTCATTATCTTTGAAATCTTGGGAGTATTGAATAGCAGGTGAGTAAGACTATTGAATAACTCCTCTTGAAAAGTTCTGTCTACATTCTTTATGGTTGAAAAACTACCTGGATCTTGTAACTGAAAAAAAAAAAAACCACTGTGTGAATAGTTTAGTCTCAGTAACTGCAATGATCACAGCAAATATGAGTCACAGCCACCTAATAACTGATTTGACAAAGATTATGAGATACCAAGAAAAAAAGGTCTGACCATTAACTCTGAAGAACTCATTGGAGTGAGGCTGTGAAGCCTCAGTCCTAGGCTTCACTCCTAGAAGCTTTATTTTTCCCATACTGCTCGTGGCTGAATCCCAGTAACCCCTTCACATTGTTTTGCTGATTGAAAAGCTCTACCTGGTGCCGGGTGCGGTGGCTCAAGCCTGTAATCCCAGCACTTTGGGAGGCCGAGACGGGTGGATCACAAGGTCAAGAGATCGAGACCATCCTGGTCAACATGGTGAAACCCCGTCTCTACTAAAAATACAAAAAATTAGCTGGGCATGGTGGCACATGCCTGTAATCCCAGCTACTCGGGAGGCTGAGGCAGGAGAATTGCCTGAACCCAGGAGGCGGAGGTTATGGTGAGCCGAAATCGCGCCATTGCACTCCAGCCTGGGTAACAAGAGCGAAACTCCGTCTCAAAAAAAAATAAAAATGAAAAAATTATCAGAGTATGGTAGCACACACCTGTGGTCCCAGCTACTTTAGAGGCTGAAGCAGAAGGATCCCTTGATCCCAGGAGTTTGAGGATCTTCATTGAACCGTGATCACTGGACAAACTGACAGTGAGACCCCGTCTATTAAAAGGGCGGGGCAGGGGAATCAGGGTTGATAATAATGGTCTCTTGATAACAATGAATAACATGTATTTTGGTAAAACAAATATGTTCTGATTCTTGTGCTTTTAAACTTGTTCTTTAATAATCCAAACTGGTTTTGGATAAGCTAGATATAGATCCTTTGACTGTAGAGAATAGACAAGTATTATTTTACATAATGGTTATTAAATTTTATTATCACAACCTGCATCTTTTACTACTGTTTAAGCAGAAGTTGGCAGACTTTCTTCTGTAAAAGGCCAGATAGTAAATATTTTAGGCTCTCTGAACCAGAAGGTTTCTATCACAACTACTCAGCTCTGCTGTTGTAGAGCGAAAGCAGTCATAGGCAGCATATGAACAAATGAGCATGGCCGTGCTCCAATAAAACTTAATTTGTAAAAACAGGTGGCTGCCAGGCCACAGTTTGCCAACTACTTATCTAAATATTGATACAGAGGATTCAGATATTCTAAAGCTATAGCTGTTTATGGTAGATGATATCCCCCAACTTGTAACTCATAGTTGGTTAATAACCCATATAGTAAGAAACATCAGTCATACTTTGGTGTATGTTTCTTAAGTTTCTTAAATAGTTCAAGAGGATAAGAAGTAACATTGCTAAAATCTGGTTCTTTGTGTGCTTTATAGAGGATTGGGTTTGTTCAGTGTGAGACGTCTTCAATTACACCTGTTTTTTCATGCTAATGTTTCACCCAATTATGGAACAGAAATGTGAGCCTTGATGATGTAGTATAACTGTGCATTGACTGGATTCAGAATCGTTTTAAAAAAAGAATCTTGGCCAAAATATTCCTTTGACTCACCTCTGAGCAGAGATTGTATGAATTCCAATTCAAATACGTAATCTTGTTGGCATCCTTAATTCTTTCAAGAGAATATCACGTTACTCTCAGCTCAAAAGACTAGTTAAAACATGTGGTTCACTTTTAATTGGCAGTCCATATGCCAATTAAAGTTGTACTTGTGATTTCAAACCCACTGCCTCCCAAAATCTTTCAGAAGCATAGCTGAAATACTATGTAGGATTGCCTGGAGGATGTCCAGCTTGTTTCCTTCTCTAAATGCTCTAAAGTAGGTTAATCTAGAGGAGCAAAAAGCTGTCAATATATCTAGTCTAAATGATATTTACTCCCTGTAGGGTAGCTTTTACTGAATGGCTCTTTGTTTTGTGATGCCTGCCATCCGTACTAAGGAAGGAACAGTAAGAAATAGCTGGCCGGGCGCAGTGGCTCAAGCCTGTAATCCCAGCACTTTGGGAGGCCGAGGCGGGTGGATCACGAGGTCAAGAGATCGAGACCAATCCTGGTCAACGTGGTGAAACCCCGTCTCTACTAAATATACAAAAAATTAGCTGGGCATGGTGGCGCATGTCTGTAATCCCAGCTACTCAGGAGGCTGAGGTAGGAGAATTGCCTGAGTCCAGGAGGCGGAGGTTGCAGTGAGCCGAGATCGCGCCATTGCACTCCAGCCTGGGTGACAAGAGCGAAACTCCGTCTCAAAAAAAAAAAAAAAGAAATAGCTTTCTGAGCTGGGTGCAGTGGCTCACACCAGTAAGCCTAGCACTTTGGGAGGCCGAGGTGGGCAGATCACGAGGTCAGAAGTTCGAGACTGGCCCGACATGGTGGCTCGCGCCTGTAATCCCAGCACTTTGGGAGGCCAAGGCAGGCGGATCACCTGAGGTCGGGAGTTCAAGACCAGCCTGACCAACATGGTGAAACCCCATCTTAAAAAAAGAAATAGCCTTCTGAAACTCACTGATATTTCTCTGGAAAGGATATTGTTGATGCCACTGTTAATTACCTTTGCATTTTCTTTTTATGAAATCTTTGAAGAAATGTTACTGTGATCTTGGTAATAATTCAGTAACAATAAATTGATAATAATTCTTCCTTTGAGCAATTAATTTATTTTCTTACAGACACTATGATTTTATCTAACTGATCAAAATTTTTATTTCACATTGACCATTAGAAAACTTAAAGCTCAGTTTATGACCTACCCATAGCAAGTTTCTAGAATTCTGTTTTATATTAGCCATCAGGTTTGGCCAAATATTTTACCTATCTGTCACCATTGTTGTTTCTTCCTTTCATGTTTTCTTATAGTTCCTTTCATCGTCCTGTATTTTATTTGTCTTTATAAGCCATTTAACCACTTTTGCCTTTTTTGAAACAAGGCCTAAATAAGTTTAAAATCAGTAAATACAAAGGACACCATCAAGAAAGTGAACAGGCATTTTAAGAACAAGAGAAAATTTTTACAAATTACCTATCTGATAATGGACTGGGACTCTTATCTAGAATATATAAAGAATCCTTACAGTTCAATAATATAATGCAATTAAAAAATGACTAAAAAATCTGAGTAGGCATTTCTCCAAAGATGATATACAAATGGCAAGTAAGCACATATGAATATATGCCCAGTACCATTAGCCATCAAGGAAATGCAAATCAAAACCACAGTGAGATTACCACTTTACACCCATTAAGATGGCTATAACCAAAGAAACAGACAATTGCAAGTGTTGGCAAGGCTGAGGAGAAATTGGAACTCTCATACACTGCTGAGGAAAACGTAAAATGATGAGGCCACGTTGGGAAACAGTAGGAGTGCCTCAAAAGATTAAATACAGATTTATCACATGACCCAACAATTCCACTCCATTTCTACCTAAAGAGAAAGGAAAACATATACCCACACCAAAATGTCTACACATACATTCATAGCATCTCTGTTTATAATAGCTAAAAACAACCCAAATGTCTTCAACTAATGAATACATAAGCAAAATATAATATAGCCAAAAGTAATGGAATGAATGTTTTTCAACCATCAAAGGAATTGTTGGTAGATACTACAACACGGATGAACCTTGCAAACATTATGGTAAGTAAAAGAAGCCAGTAGCAAAAGATCACATATTGGTGGCTTCCTAGAAACAGAAAGTATATTGCTGCTTTCCTAGAGCTGAGGAAGTTGGGGAGAAACAGGGAGTGACTCCTAATGGCTACAGGGTTTCTTTATGGAGTAATGAAAATGTTCTAAAATTGATTGAGGTGATGGTTTCACAACTCTGAATATACAAAATCCATTGTATATGGAAACTTTAAATTGGTAAATTATATCTCATTAAAACTTATTTTAAAAGTGCTAAAAGTTTCAATAAAATACATCTTTTAAAATGTAATAAAAGTAATTCATGCAAATCAGGTGTTTATATCAAGAGTACAAAAGGAATAATTTTGAGTCTTAATAGCATGTATTACTGTTAGCATTTATTTTCCTTAAATTCTTACATTGGACACTAAATTCAGCATCAATATGGTGACCTCCTGGGAATGGCGGACCACCAGGTTGCCTAAGGTGGGGTGAACTGGCCCAGGTTGGAAACAGAGCAGGTCAAAACTCCTGTGCTGATCAGTAGTGGGATCACGCCTTAGAAACAGAGCAGGTCAAACTCCCATACTGATTAGTAGTGGGAATAGCCACTGCACTCCAGCCTGGGCAACAGAGCGAGACCTCGTCTCTATAAGAAAAAAAAAGAAAAGAAAAAAACAAAAACAAAATTCTTACATTGGAATAAGATTCCTACTGGTGAGTAAAACAATCTACCAGCAATGGCATATGTTGATATATGTTAATGGTATACGTTGCCTATGAATATATCAAAAACATAAACATTTTAATATATGAAATTCTTGGGTTAAGATGGTCATATATGCCTTTCAAAAATTTGTATTTTTTAATCTCTACAAATGAGTAGATTATGAGAGCTGGTAGCTTTATTAGATAGGGTATGTTCAATATTGAGTCCAAAGAGCAAAAGACCCTTTGGAATACTAAAGAGAAAGTTGCTGCCCTCTCTCCCTCCCAGTGACAGTCTTTGACATTTATTTCAGCTCTCGTTATTTTCACTGGAAAATGAACCTGTGTGTAATTCTGCTGATCCTGGTTTTCATGGTGCCTTTTTACATTGGCTATTTTATTGTGAGCAACATCCAGCTGCGTAAGTATTTTACCCTCTCAGTCAGCACATAGACTGAGATGAGTATTTGAGGGGACTGAGATTGTGGATCGTTTCATTTCTACATTAACTTTGAGCCGTCACTGCTATTTGAGGACACCTCACACACGACATCTTAAAAATGAATATAAAATAAATATTGAATGAATGGCACAAAGTAAATACTGAGTGAATGGTTAGGTTATTTTTTCTGCCACAGCTTTATTTTTCTACTTAATAATGTCTCCTTTAATTCATCCCACGTGTTAAACTCAGCTAAATTTTTCTTACAGTGGTAAGGATGCTTTTACTAAAAATTACACTGTTCATCACTCGTGCCAAGTGAATTAGCAGCCAAATATTAATTAGCATGATTTATATTTTTAAATAGAGCAAGCTGTTTAACCTATATCTATTTTTCCTAACAGTTTTGTCTCCTCTGTCTCAGTGTATAAACAACGACTGCTTTTTTCCTGTCTCTTATGGCTGACCTTTATGTATTTCTTCTGGAAACTAGGAGATCCCTTTCCCATTCTCAGCCCAAAACATGGTGAGTATATATGAGAGGGCAGAGATGGGGGGAAGAAGGTTTGTTTAATTTTCTAATGTGAAAAAATTAAATTTCTTTTAATTTAATTTTTTGGGAAAAAATAATAAACTCACAGGTTCTTGGGATTTGGGGAAAAAAATTCTGATTTTGAAGAGGATAGCAAGTTATTTGAAAAACGTCTGATTTTGAGTCACATTTTCTTCTTCATTAAGAGATAATGCTGGTTTTGGAACTCAATTCTGTTATTCTAGAGTAGAAATTTTTGACCTTCATTTACTGAATATACTTACTTCAAGGGTAAAAGGAGAAAGAACAGTGTCTAACTCATAGTGTATATGGAACTGCAGCAATATATTTGTATGTGTATTTGGAGGTCAGGTATCAATAAACTTTTGTCAGATTTCCAAAGAAATCTGTGTGGCCACTGCTTAAGTGATGATAAAGATTGTCTTTAGGGAAGCATATGTATTTGGGGAGAGGTGACTTAAAATGCTCACAATTAGTAGATAAAGAAAAGCTTTCCAAGAATCAGTGTTTCCCTTCTAACAAAAAAAAGTTCATTTTAAAACAAGAAATTGGGCGGAGCCCTAATTTTTAAGCTAAGAACAATGAACAAAAGTACCTCAGCTAGCAAGTCCTTCCAGAACTATTTCAGAAGTATGTATGAATCTATCTAAAAAGATTAGCGAGCCCATCTGTAATAAATATACTAAAGCTTTCATACTGGAACTTTTTTTTAATATACATCTCTTTATTCACCATCTTGCCATAGCCATTATCAGGGTTCTTTTTGCAGAAAACAGAATCTACTGTAACTAATTTAAAGCAGAAAATGATAAATTATACAGTATCAGGCAATTTATAGACTTTCTAGGAAAGCAGGGATGCAAAGCTTAAATGCTATGTAGTAAAGAGAAATACTCAACTATGCCACAGTACAAACCGGAAAACCTCACTGAAGCCATCACTTGCCGCTCAGGGTCTGTGACATCAGGGACCTTTGTCCTAGCTGTTTGAGTTCCTAAGTGCTATCACCACCCCTGCATTGTTCACTGCTGCATTTGAGGGCTCCCGTAGGCCTGGTTCTTCGGTGAAATGTAGGTAACATTTAGAACCCTATCCTCAAGGAAGTCTGAGAAAGAACATCTGGCTTTCTAGACTCTGCAGTGGTCCAAAAGCAATGCTAGAATAGGATTGGAATTGATGTTGAATGAGCCAGTGTCTGTTAGAGAATCTGCCATCCCTCCCACACACCCTTCCCTTTGTATTCATTGCCTGTTACAGGCATTTCAGGAGAGAAGGGTTGTGAGACGCTCCAGCCGTGGGGTCAGAGATGTGCAGTTTTGAAAAGCATATGCAGTACCATAAATAGTTGTGTATTTGTAAATAAGAATAACTGTTTCAAAAATTTCAAATAATGCTAAAGGCCGGAAAACTTAACACCAGCCTACCAAAAACATTCAGACTCTTAAGTTTGAAACTCTTTCACCACCTTTCATGACCTGGCTACTGCTCTCTATATGTGTTCCGTCTTCAGTCCTGTGAAATCATTTCAAGTTTCTCTTTTTTTCTTTTTCTTTGTGGGACAGAGTCTCACTGTCACGATCTCAGCTAACTGCACCCTCCAAAACTGTCTCCCAGGCTCAAGTGATCCTCCCACCTCAGCCTCCTGAGTAACTGGGACTACAGGCACATGCTACCACACCTGGCTAATTTTGTATTTTTTCATAGAGGTGGGGTTTCTCCATGTTGCTCAGGATGGTCTCGAACTCCTGAGCTCAAGGGATCGACCCACCTCAGCCTCCCAAAGTGCCGGGATTACAAGTGTGAGCCACCGTACCCGGCCTCAGTTTCTAGAGCTGTTTTATCAGCCTGGACAATCCTTCACCCCCAGTCTACCTAGAAAATGCCTACTTATTCTTTCTAGATTCAACTCTTGTCAATTCCTCTAAGAAGATTTTCCTGGCCATCATTAGGAGATATTAATTGTTCCCACCTGAGGGTATTTATATCATCTATAAAACTCATAATTTAATGTTTTCTTTTCCAACTTCCTCATCAACGCAGGAGCTGCCTGAGTTCAGAAAACTACATGTTATTTGTCTTTGTATCCCCAGTGCCCAGTGTGGAACCTAACACATTACAGGTGTTTAATACATGTTCTTTGAATCAGTGAATGGAAAAAATGGGGTCTCTCCAAAGTGATAGATGAGTTTAATAATTTAACACTCCGGATAGGAATTTAGGAAATGCTAATGTGATCAGCACGCCTGTGCCAGTGGTCGAAAAAGACTTGGACTAAAGAGCCCTGCTAGTGTAGTTCTCATATAAACCTTTTTCAAATAAACCCACAGACAGACAGATTTATTTGTGATGGTAGAAGTCAGAGAGAAGAGTTACAAAAGGCCCCTGGGGAGGGCTGCTGACAGGGCAAACACAGGGTCACATGCAGTACAAAGACCTGACTCTGACACCTTTCTCCAGCTTTCTCCCATGTGCATTCAGCTCACATGACCAGTGCGGCCAGCCCATGCCAGAGGGAAGATGAAGGCCATAGTATCTGTTGTCCTTTCATCAACCCCTTTTTCTAAATTATGGGATTATCCTGAAAAGGACACTGAGGGAGAAAGCTAGGGAGATAGTTTCAGTTTGATTCTCCCATAGTACTCCAATAGTCATGACAGTTTTATGCTTGAATACTCAGGTATCTTAATTTATTTAACCCTCTAAGAGAAGTAAGGAGTTAGAAAAGTTTAGCTGGTAGCTGAGAAGTAGCCAACCTTACACTACCTTCTCAGAGCTTTCCCAGGACTGTCCCAACAACCAGTGTGGTTGTTTATTGCTCTGGAGACTGCAAAATAATGAGCTGGGCACACTGGCTCACATCTGTAATCTCAGCATTTTGGGAGGCCGAGACAGGGAGATCACTTGAGGCCAGGGGTTAGAGACCAGCCTGGGTAACATGGCAAAACCCCATCTCTACTAAAGATACTGAAATTAGCCAGATATGGTGGCACATGCCTGTAATCCCAGCTACTCAGGAGGCTAAAACACAAGAATTGCTTGAACCCAGGAGGCTGAGGTTGCAGTGACACAAGATCATGCCACTGCCCTCTAGTCCCCAGAGAGAACAAGACTCTGTCTAAGGGGGAAAAAAAAAAAGGCCAGACATGGTGGCTCGAGCCTGTAATCCCAGCACTCTGGGAGGACAAGTTGGGCAGATCACGAGATCAAGAGATCGAGACCATGGTGAAACCCCTTCTCTACTAAAAAATACGAAAATTAGCTGGGCGTGGTGGCTCACGCCTGTGGTCCCAGCTACTCGGGAGGCTGAGGCAGGAGAATTGTTTGAACCCGGAAAATGGAGGTTGCAGTAAGCCGAGATCGTGCCACTGCACTCCAGCCTGGCACCTAGCAAGAGAGCGAGGCTCTGTCTCAAAAAATATATATATATTCTTACTTATAATTTAAAAAAATCTATAAAAGTACTTCCTGTGCAGTCCCTGACCCTTGGAATGTCCTTAGTGGGAAGAGTAAGAGATTACAAGACTGTAAGGAATCGGATCTGTGTGAGCAGCTGTCAAAGGTGAGATGGTCTTCTGCCAGTCTCCTTATTCATCTGACTTTCCATGTGTTAACTGGTAAATGAAGATAATGAGGACTGACTGTTCATAGAAATGCTGAGATTAAGTAAATAGTATCTACAAAGTACTTTAAACCAGAAAAAGATGTGTAATAAAAGGACAAAGACACCACCACGTTAAAAGGAATAAAGGTAGAGGGCGAATCTTTTTCAGTTTTTCGTATTTAATAACCCATATTAGTCCCTTGGGTTTTCCTATGTTACTGAGTGATACTATATTCAACAAACATTTGTTGAATACCTTCCATGTGCCAGGCAGTAAGGAAAATTAAGATCAGTAAGACATGATTTCTTCTTATAAAAGGGTTGCAAAATCAAGAGATATATGGAAAGTAGAATCAACAGAATTTAGGTGATGATTTATTCGTTCATGTAGCATTACACAGATATTTATTGAGCATCTACTTTATATTAAGCACTGGAAACAAATCACAAAACAAACTTGGTTTCTGCCCTCTTGAAATTTATAGTCTTGTGGGCGGAACTAGACGAAAAAGAGTTAAATATGTGAATAAAGAATTGCCAGTTGTGATCATTGTCATCAAAGAGCAAACAGGTTGCTGTGATAGAGAAAAATGCAGAAAAATTAGTGCAAGAAGTTAGATCCATCCTTTCTGACACAGTGATATTTAAGCTGAGATTTAAAGGACAAGACCAAAGGAAGACCCAGTAAGAAGGCACAAAAGACATCACCTAGGCCGGGCGCAGTGACTCATGCCTGTAATCCCAGCACTTTGGGAGGCCGAGGCGGGGGCGGATCATGAAGTTAAGAGATCGAGACCATCCTGACCAACATGGTGAAACCCCATCTCTTCTAAAAATACAAAAAATTACTTGGGTGTGGTGGTGCAGGCCTGTAGTCCCAGCTACTCGGGAGGCTGAGACAGGAGGATTGCTTGAACCCAGGAGGCGGAGTTTGCTGTGAGCTGAGATTGCGCCATTGCTCTCCAGCCTGGCTCCTGGTGACAGAGCAAGACTCAAAAAAAACAAAGACATCATGTAAAGCCCTGGGGTAGAAAGACCTTGGTGTATTTAAGGAAAGGCAAGAGATAGAATGGGGAGTAATTGTATAGATTTTATTGTTACGGTGACTCAATAGTTGATTGTGTCATTTTCTAAGACAGGTGAGGGGAAAGATAATTTTAATTTGGTGTATGCTGAATTTAAGTTACCTATGCATATCCAGGTGTTGTTAAATAAGAAATCGGATGTACAAATCAGGAGCTTAGGGAAAAGGTATAAATGTATCAGTCCTCGTAGAGATGACTCCAAGAATCTAAACAACTAGAAATCATCAACTAAATGCCATTAGTAACACTGAGGAAATTGATGAGATTACCCAAGCAAAAAATGTGTATACTGAAATGAAAGAGAACTCTGGTCCATACAGAGCAAGAAGTGACCGAGAAAAAGCAATTAGAGAAGTAAAAGGGAAAACCTAGAGAAATGGTGTTGTGGAAGCCAAGAAGATAAAATAATTTTAAGCAAAAATGATCCAATGTCATGCAAGAGCCAGTAAAACAAGGCTTGGAAAATGGTGAATTTTGCGACCAGTAGAAAATTCATGACCATAGTGTAGAGTGAAGGTGCTTTGTAGTGGAGCGAAGGTAATTTATATCTAATAGCGAATGTTTTTTATAGTAAGGGCATTGGCAAAGGAGAAGGACACAGGTAGGAAAAATAAAGAGTAACTGCTGAGGAAAATGGGAAGAGATGGCTGACCAAAGGCAAGATAAGGATTAGTCAGTAGTGTGAGAGCTCTCTTAGGACTGAAGAGCATAAATCTGTAATGGCTCCAAAATCAGTATGAATTCTAGCTATTTTCGGCAGCAAGACATGGGCACAGGGAAGGCAGAGTGTTAGACTGATCCAGAGTTGGGAGTTTATAGGATTAGCGCTTCAGAAGGAAGATAGTAGGAGATTGAGGGTCCTGGTGAGAGAATTTGAAGCCAGCAAGCCTGGAGTCCAAGCTGGGTGAAGAATGGGGAAGCAAAAGACCAGAGGTCGCACTGACCTCTAGAATGAGTGTAGCGCAAATAAAGGAGAAAGGGAACTTGAAGGCTAGGAAGGGCGGCAGTAGTCAGAAAAGAAATATTGAAATTTTCAGTTTTGAGGCTGACAGAATTCCCAAATTATAACTCTGGCATTTGACTATAGGAGTGAATGGCTGAAGTGAATTCTATTCTAGAAATAGGAAGTGAAAACCAATTAAAACTCTTTTTTTCTGCAGTGCCAAACTTCCTGAGTTACTCTTCAGCATTGCTTTCTCTCATTTATCCCAAGTACATCAGCCAGCAGTATTTAACTGCTAAGTTGATTTCAGCATTCTCAAGTGATATGAAACAATTAATAATTAAGATGCAATTTATAATCTACAACTGATGTGTTTGCCTTTGAATTTCTCATTCATCTATAAAGTTAGCCCATTTATTAGATGAATTCTGTGTTTATTGGATGCAAAAAGACAAAAGCAAAAGAGTATGACCTTAGGGGAAATATATATATATATCAAAGATAAGTAGCACAAAGTATTTCCAGAAGATTTACTTTCCTCATTTTTTTGCTGTTTTTTACCAAAAGTACTTTGCTTTGTTAGCATTCATGTTACCAAGAGTAAACAGTCAGTGACTGTTATTTATAATTATTGTTGTTATTACTTTACTGTCATCAGCCAATAAAAGAGATCACTGTGAAGCATATGGGACAAGAGGAAAATAGTAAACTTTTAGTATATTTATTATAGATAATCTACACATTGGCCGGGTGTAGTGGCTCACGCCTGTAATCCCAGCACTTTGGGAGGCCAAGACGGGCGGATCACGAGGTCAGGAGTTCAAGACCAGCGTGACCAACATGGTAAAAATACAAAATTTTTACCCGTCTCTACTAAAAATACAAAAAAATTAGCTGGGCATGGTGGCATGCGCCTGTAGTACTAGCTACTTGGGAAGCTGAGGCAAGAGAATCGCTTGAACCCAGGAGGCGGAGGTTGCAGTGAGCCAAGATCGTGCCACTGCACTCCAACCTGGGCGACAGTGTAAGACTGTCAAAAAAAAAAAAGATAATCTACATGTTAATAATTAAATGTTGGCTTGTATGAGTTAGTTATGTGTACTGCTTGGTGTTTTCAGTGATGCTTCCTTTTGCAGTACAGATGAGAGCCATTTTATCTACATGACCTGGCATTAATGTACCCTGATGTTTTTAGGGATTTTATCCATAGAGCAGCTCATCAGCCGGGTTGGTGTGATTGGAGTGACTCTCATGGCTCTTCTTTCTGGATTTGGTGCTGTCAACTGCCCATACACTTACATGTCTTACTTCCTCAGGTAACAGAGCGCTTTGCAGCTTTTCTTTTATGCCCCATTACTTCTTGAATACATGTCATATTATGCCACCGTCTTTAAGATTATGTATTAGATCTATGACCCTGTCTTTTTATTCTTCTCTTCCTCTGTCCCTATAGACATTAACCTGGAAGTCTTTCTAAATAAGTCTGATCACTTGTGTTGCTTTCCTTTATTATTTGTGCTACATTCTTTTATTTTCTAAATGGCAAATTTCAATCTGACGCTCCCCTCCCGCTTTCTAAAGGCACATTTCTAGTGACCAGCAGTATAAACTAACTCCAACTTCAGCAGTTCGGTTCCTCCTAGAGTTTTAATAGAACAGTAGAAGACAATGCCAACTTAAAAGTGTGCTTAAACATACATCCTAAATGTCACTGAGCCAAGATCCTGCCACTCCACTCCAGCCTGGGTGACAGAGCAAGACTGTTTCATTGAAAAATATGACGGGTTGGGCTGGACATGGTGGCTCATGCCTGTAATCCCAGCACTTCAGGAGGCCAAGGTGGGCAGATCACCTGAGATCAGGAGTTCGAGATCAGCCTGACCAACGTGGAGAAACCCCATCACTACTACAAATGCAAAATTAGCCAGGCGTGGTGGCACATGCCTATATTCCCAACTACTCAGGAGGCTGAGGCAGGAGAATCCCTTGAGCCCGGGAGGTGGAGGTTGCAGTGAGCCAGGGTTGTACCATTGCACTCCAGCCTGGGCAATAAGAGCGAAACTCCATCTCAAAACAAAAAAAAGATAAATATGATGGGTTGATGGGTGTGGCAAACCACCATGGCACATGTATACCTGTGTAACCTGCATGTTCTGCACATGTATCCCAGAACTTAAAGTATGATTTTTAAAAAAGATATTTTTTAAAATAAAAATAAATATATATATATATATATATATATATATATATATATATATATATATATATAAATGTCACTGGATCGAAGCTAAGAAAAACTGTAAGACAGCTGGGTAAATTCCATTTCCCTGAGATCCCAGAGGATTAGCTATAAGAAATGAGAGCAAAAGCATTTTAGTTTATTATGGTCATTTTATTATTTTCTAGAAAAAAGTAGTGGGTAACAGTTGAAGTTTATGTGTGTCTCCAGATAACCTGTATCATGCCCAAGAGTGGGAACCCCAAACATTTTACTAACAGTTTATGCTTGTTGTAGGAATGTGACTGACACAGATATTCTAGCCCTGGAACGGCGACTGCTCCAAACCATGGATATGATCATAAGCAAAAAGAAAAGGTAAGATGTCAATACTGTCAAACATTTGGACTCTGTTACAATTGCTCAACAAGAAAATTTGACTAGGGCCGGGCACGGTGGCTCACGCCTGTAATCCTAGCACTTTGGGAGGCCAAGTGGGCGGATCACCTGAGGTCAGGAGTTCAAGACCAGCCTGGCCATCATGGTGAAACCCCATCTTAAAAAAAAAAAAGAAAATTTGACTATGAATTGGTGCTGGCAGGGCATTTTATCCTATTTATTTTTATTATAAGGTGAAGTACTATCAAAGATACAGTGTCAACTGGACACCATGGCTCACACCTGTGATCCCAGCACTTTGGGAGGCCAAGGCAGGAGGATCACTTTAGCCCAGAAGTTCAAAACTAGCATGGGTAACATAGTGAGACTCCATTTCTTTAAAATAACAATAATACTTTAAAAAAAATTAAAAATATAAAAAATTGTTAAAGGCCGGGTGCGGTGGCTCAAGCCTGTAATCCCAGCACTTTGGGAGGCCGAGGCAGGTGGATCACGAGGTCAAGAGATCAAGACCATCCTGGTCAATATGGTGAAACCCCGTCTCTACTAAAAAACAAAAACAAAATACAAAAAATTAGCTGGGCATAGTGGCTCATGCCTGTAATCCCAGCTACTCAGGAGGCTGAGGCAGGAGAATTGCCTGAACCCATGAGGTGGAGGTTGCAGTGAGCCGAGATCGCACCATTGCACTCTAGCCTGGGTAACAAGAGTGAAACTCCGTCTCAAAAAAAAAAATTGTTTAAAAAAGATTCAGTGTTTTGTGTGAAGGAAAATTCTCAAATTCAATCTCATTTCTTGAATTTAGATCATTCTCCTTAGATAAATTATTAGAATAACTTTTTTGTTTAATTTTTTAAATTATAAATTGACGTTATAATTGTGTATATTTATGGCATACAAAGTGGAATAATTAAATCAAGCTAATATATCCATCTTACATGCTTGTATATTTTTTTGTGGTGAACATTTGAAATTTGCTCTCAGTGATTTTGAAATATACAATACATTATTATATTCATCATGCTATACAGTATGTCACAGAAAAAAACCTTATTCCTCCCGTCTAATTGAAGCTTTGTACCCTTTGACCATCGTCCCACCTATGCAGCTTCTGATAACTATCATTGTACTCTCTGCTTCTGTTGACTTCATTGTTTTAGATTCCATATGTAAGTAAGAAAATGCAGTATTTGTCTTTCTGTGTCCACTCATGTTGCTTAGCAGAGTGTTCTCCAGTTACATTCATGTTGTCACAAATGAATTTCTTTCCTTAAGGCTTTATAGTGTCCGTTGTGTATATATGCCATATCTTCTTTATCCATTTTTCTGTTGATGGACATATAAATTGGTACCATAACTTGGCTATCCTAAATACTACTGCAGTGAACGTGGGAGTGCAGATATCTCTTTCACATACTGATTTCAGATCTTTTGGGTAAATACTCAGAAGTGGGATTGCTGGATCATATAACAATCCCCTTTTCAGTTTTTTTAGGAACCTCCACACTCTTTTCCATAGTGGTTGTGCTAATTTTCATTCCCACCAACAGTGTAATAAGGTTCGCTTTTCTCTGCATTCGTACCAACATTCTTTATCTTTTGCCCCTTTGATAATAGCCATTCTGACAGGTATGAGGGGATATCTCATTGTGGTTTTAGTTTGCAATTCCTTAATGGTTAGTATATTGAACATTATTTTATATGTCTGTTAGCCATGTGTATGCCTTCTTTTGAGAAATATCTATTCAGGTTCCTTGCCCATTTAAAAATCAGATTATTTGCTTTCTTTCTATAAAGTTATTTAGGGTCCTTATGTATCTTATATACTAACCCCTTATAAGACATATGGCTTGCAGATATTTTCCCCCAGTCCATAAGTTGTCTCTTTACTCTGTCAGTTGTTTTCTGTGTTGTGCGGAAGCTTTTTATTTTGATGTAATCCTGTTTGGTTTTTTTCCCCTGTTTTCTTCTAATAGTTTTATAGTTTCCAATCTTAAGTCTTTTGAGTTAAATTTTTTTTTTTTTTTTTTGGAGACAGAGTCTCCTTCTGTTGCCCAGGCTGGGTGCAGTGGAGCAATCTTGGCTCAGTGCAACCTCCAACTCTCTGATTCAAGCAATTCTCCCACGCCAGCCTCCCGAGTAGCCGGGATTATAGGCACGTGCCACCACACCCAGTTAAATTTTTTGTATGTTGAGTAGAGACGGCATTTTACCATGTTGGCCAGGTCAGTCTCAAACTCCTGACCTCAGGTGATCCACCAACCTTGGCCTCCCACAGTGCTGGGATTACAGGTGTGAGCTACCACACCCAGCCAAGTTAATTTTTATTACGTTGAGTGAGATAAGGGTCCAGTTTCATTCTTCTGCAGACGGGTATTCAGTTTTCCCAACACCGTTTATTGAAAAGACTGTCCTTTTCCTAATGTGTACATGTGGCACCCTTATCAAAAATCAACTGACCGTACATGTGTGAATTTATTTCTGGGCTTTCTATTCTCTTCCCTTGATCAATGAATGAGTCTGTGCTTATGCTTATATCATGCTGTTTTAATTACTGTTGCTTTGTAGTATAATTTGAAATAAGATAGTATGATGCCCCCAGCTTTGTTCTTTCATTCATGATTGCCTTGGCAATTCCAGTTTTTTGTGGTTCCATATGAATTTTACAATTATTTTGTCTATTTCTATGAAAAATGACATTGGAATTTTGATAGGAGTTACATTAAATCTATAGATTGCTTTAGGTAGTATGGACTTTTAACAATACTAATGTTCAGTGAACATTCCAAAAATGAAATAAAGAGAACCATCTAACTTAAAATAGCTACAAGAAAAAAATACTTAGGTGTAAATTTAACCAAGGAGGAAGAAAGACCTGGACACTGAAAACTATACAATATTAATGGAAGAAATTGAAGCAGACACAAATAAATGGAAAGATATCCCATGTTCATGGACTGGTGGATAACTTTTATATTCCAAGAATGGAATATTGTCTATTGTCCTGAATTTTTATAAAGTCTATTGTCCTGGCTGGGCTCAGTGACTCATACCTGTAATCCCAGCACTTTGGGAGGCTGAGGCAGGCAGATCATCTGAGATCAGGAGTTCAAGACCAGCCTGACCAAACATGAAGAAATTCCATCTCTACTAAAAATACAAAATTAGCCTGGCATGGTGGCACATGCCTGTAATCCCAGCCACTCGAGAGGCTGAGGCAGGAGAATGGCTTGAATCCAGGAGGTGGAGGTTGCAGTGAGCCGAGATTGCACCATTAAACTCCAGCCTGGGGAACAAGAGCAAAACTCCATCTCAAAAAAAAAAAAGTCTGTTGTCCTGAATTTTTACAATCTTTTACATATCTGATTTAGAACTCAGCTTAAGTACTTTTAAAATGTATGTTTTCAAATGGCATTTCATAGAAATCTATATCACAGTGGATAAAAGCATAGGCTTTGAAATCAGACTGTGTCTGAATTTGAATCCTTTATCTACATCTTAATGGTGTGACCTTGAACTAGTTACTCTGTTTTTGTGCCTCATTTGTAAAAATAGAGGTAATGATAATGAGTTAAGACTTAGAACAATGAGTTAGACCCCTTAGAACAATGACCCACATGTAGCTAAGGACAACTACTGAACTTATTAATAATCTCTACAGTATAATCATTTGCTTTTCATGCTTTGCCTTCATTTATTCATTCATAGATTCATTCACTTAATAATTTATAGAAAACCTAGTCACGCTAGGCACTGTACTAGATACTAGGGATAGAGTGATGAACAAGTTAATCATTTCTTACCTTCATGAAGCTTATTAGTCTACTCTCTTTATGATAGTTATTATTATCCAATATAAATGGAAACAGGTTTTGAATTGCATGAGTATTTTCACATTTCATATTTCCTTCTTCAACACTTTTCTATAGTGCGACCCATAGTCAAGTCAAAGAAGCCTTAAGGTAAGAGATAACATTAGAAATTAGAATGATAAAGAAGGCTCAGGTTCACCAACTAATTATTTATCTCTATCTCTGTGTGTCTTTACTAGGATATTGAAGGTAGACACATGTGTATAATTTATTTTATTTACATTTATTGTTTTACATGAATGTATATAAATGCATATTTTTAAAAATGTAACAAGAGCAAGATTCTTCAAAAGTGAAAGATTTATATGTGAACAATATCATTTTGATTCCCAAGGCCATTCTCCTTCTCACTGTATTTCTTTTATTCATATAAAGAGATTAATATATAAAAGTGAAGTCGTAGCCAGGTACTCATGCCTATAATTCCAGCACTTTGAGAGTCTGAGGTCAGGAGTTCGAGACCAGCCTGGCCAACGTGGCAAAACCTAATCTCTAGTAAAAGTGCAAAAATTAGCCTGGCGCAGTGGTACATGCCTGTAATCCCAGCTACTTTAGAGGCTGAGGCAGGAAAACCGCTTGGACCGGGGAGGCATAGGTTGCAGTGAGCTGAGATTGCACCAGTACACTCCAGTCTGGGGAACAGAACAAGACTGTCTCAAAAAAAAGAGAAGTGTGGATGTGTACTTTTAAGCCATTTCATACTAGTAGTGCTTAGGAATTGACTCTGATCTATATACAGTATATCCCGTTTCCCCTATAATGCATTCTCCGGTCAGGATCAGGAATGGTTTGTGGTCCAGCAGTAGGTTTTATTAATTTGAGTGGCTCACAGAAGAATCAGCCTCCCAACGTGACCCCACTAGCACAGTCCTTTGCCCAGTGGAACTAACAGGGCAGATAGACAGCTAACATGACAACTCAGGGGCCCTTGGAATCCATACAGTGCCCTTACCATTTACCACAATATGGAAAAACTGTTTTTGTTGTTTACAAGTGGTTTTATACAATAAATATTTTTTTAATAAAAAAGAAAAACTGTTTTTGCAAACACTCATAGTTTGGAAGAAGTAGTGACCAGAAAACCATCTTTCACCTTAACAGTAGAGGGCCATAGTGAGATAACATACAAGAAAAGTAATATTTGTTATGGACAAAAGAGTTAATGCTTGAAAATGGGAGGAGGAAAGAGGCTAAAATCTTGCTATTTGGAACAGTGGAGGAAAAAAATGTTAACCTCTACTTTGAATTCGTTTTTTTAGGATCTGTTTGAAATTTTGTAGGAATGGGGGAAGAAATGTATTCACTGGTGAAACTTCAGCACCAGCCGCAGCCACTCTCAAATGATAATAGACGAAACTTCCAGAAATGGCAATTCCTTCTATAGAAAATCATAAAAACTGGGAAAAATATTAAAAGCAAGTATTTGAAGTCACTGGAAAATAAACAAAGGCAGGTGGAAATTTGAGAAGAGCATCAGGTAACTGTTACAAGTTTATGGCTTTCTTGCCTGGACATGCTCCTCAAGCACCACCCACCCTCCCAGCACCCACTCAAGTGTACAGATTGACCAGCTACTCAGGAGGCTAAAGCTAGAGGATTGTTTGGGCCCAGGAATTTGAATGCAGCCTGAGAGCAGCACAACAAGACCCAATCTCTAAAATCAAACTTTTTTAAAATCAATTATATTTCTATAAACTAGCAATGGACATATGGACATCAAATGTTTAAATATATTATTTACAGTCACTCAGAAAATGAAATACTTAGGTGGAAGTCTAATAAAACACATATAGGACTTGTAACTGAAAATTATAAAACCAGTGAAGAAAAAGAAGATACAAATAAATAGATATACCATATTTATGGACTGGAATACTCAACATAGTAATGATATTAATTCTCCCCAAATTGATATATAAAGTTATTCATTTCAAAATCCCAGTAAGATTTATTTGTAGATATGCACAAAATGATTCTAAAATTTGTACAGAAAGGCAAAATAACTAAAATAGCTAATAAATTTTGAAAAAGAACAACTTGAGAAGAATTTGTCTACCTGATCTTGAAATGTATTACATAGCTACAGTAATCAAGACTGTGGTACTGACAGACATAGATCAGTGAAACAGAAAAGAGAACCCAGAAATACTAACACATGGCCAGGCACGGTGGCTCATGCTTGTAATCTCAGCACTTTGGGAGGCTGAGGTGGGTGGATCACCTGAGGTCAGGAGTTTGAGACTAGCCTGACCAGTATCGCAAAACCTCATCTCTACTAAAAATGCAAAAATTAGCCGGACATGGTGGTGTGTGCCTGTAGTCCCAGCTACTTGGGAGGCTGAGACAGGAGAATTGCTTGAACCAAGGAGGCAGAGGTTGCAGTAAACCGAGATCACACCACTGCATTCCCCACTGGGCGACTGAGCAAGATGCCGTCTCAAAAAAATGACAAAAAAAAAAAAATACACAAATACACCCAGCTAATTTTTGACAAAGATATAAAAGCAGTTCAGTGGAGGAAAGATAGTCTTTCACCAAATGGTGTTAGAGCAATTAGGCATCCATAGGTTAAAAAAATGAATTTAAATCTAAGTTTTACTTACACCTTACATAAAACAGATAATAGACTAAAATGTAAAACTATAAATGTAGTTTATAGTTTTAAAATGTAAAACTATACAACTTTTAGAAAAAAACAGGGCCGGGTGTGGTGGCTCATGCCTGTAATCCAAGCACTTTGGAGGCCAAGGCGGGCGGATCACCTGAGGACGGGAGTTCAAGACCAGCCTGATCAACATGGTGAAACCCCATCAAAAAAAAAAAAAGTAATAAAATAAAGATTTTTAAAAAAACCAGGAAATAATCTTTGGAATCAAGGGCTAGGCAAAAAGTTCTTTACTTAATACCAAAAGTGCAATCCATAAAAGGAACAACTGATAAATTGGGCTGCATCAAAGTTTAACCCTTTTGCTCTGTAAAAGACTGTTAAGAGGGCCGGGCGCGGTGGCTCAAGCCTGTAATCCCAGCACTTTGGGAGGCCAAGGCGGGTGGATCACGAGGTCAAGAGATCAAGACCATCCTGGTTAACATGGTGAAACCCCGTCTCTACTCAAAATACAAAAAATTAGCTGGGCATGGTGGTGCATGCCTATAATCCCAGCTACTCGGGAGGCTGAGGCAGGAGAATTGCCTGAACCCAGGATGCGGAGGTTGCGGTGAGCCGAAGTTGCGCCATTGCACTCCAGCCTAGGTAACAAGAGCGGAACTCCGTCTCAAAAAAAAAAAAAAAAAAAGACTGTTAAGAGGATCAAAAGACAAGCCACCAGCTGGGAGAAAATATTTACAAACCACTTACCTGAGAAAGCACTAGTATCTAGAATAAACAATGTTCAAAGCTTATATTGAAAAAGAAAAAGTGCAGTCCGAAAACAGGCAAAAAAGGATGAACGTTTTTACTGTAGAGGATATAAAAATGGCACGTAAGCACACGAAGAGGTGTTCAGTGGTGTTAGCCGTTACGTACGTGCCATTAAAACCACGTGAGATATCAGTACACACCTATCAGAACAGCTGAAATAAGTAGTGACGACACCAAATGCTAGTAAGGATGCTGAGCAACAGGATCACTCGTACAGTGCTGGCATCCGGGTAGAATGGTGCAGTCCCTCGGGAACACAGTTTAGGTATTTCTTTAAAAACTAAACATGCAGTTACCACACCCCAACAATTGCACTTCTGGGCGTTTTTCCAAAAAAATGAAGATTTGTGTTCACACAAAAAACTGTACTCGAATGTTTACAGCAGCTTTATTCTTAGTAGCCCAGAACTAGAAATAAGTGAGATATCCTTTAATGGGTGAATGGTTAAACAAACTGTGGTACGCTCATGCCATGGAATACTACTTAGCAGGAAAAATGAACAAGCTATTGATACACGCAACGACCCAGATGAATCTCTAGAAAATTATGTTGAGTGAAAAAATAATTCCCAAAGGATATATACTGTATTATTCAAGTCATATACATTTTTTTGCTCCCCCCCACCCTCTGCCAAGTTATATATACATTTTTGAATTGACACAATTATAGAAATGTGAGAGAGATTAGTGGTTGCCAGAGTTAAGGAGTTGGAGGTGGGAGGGAGGTAAACTGTACAGGTGCAGTCTGAAGGATCCTTGTAGTGATGGAAATGTATTGTGACTCTGTCAATGCCAGTATCCTGGTTGTTCTGTAGTTTTGCAAGATGTTTCAGTTGGGGAAATCTGGGTAGAGAGTACACGGAATCTCTGTATTTTTTCTCAAAACTACACATGAATCTACAATTATTTTGAAAAATTTTTAAAAAGTACTGGCTGACTTCCTGCTAGAAACAGCAGAGACCAGAAAACAGTAGACTGACATTTAAACCACAGTGACATTTTTTAGCTGCTTCTCTTGTATACTACCACCAAACCTTGGCCAAATGCATATGTTTTTCCGTATTAGGAACTTTTAAATGACACTGGGCTAATAGCAAATAGAAAGTTTCTTGTTGAGCTGCCCTTGTTATAAAGAGGCAGTGGTGGTGATGATAGGAAAGTGAAGATGGAAGGTGATCTAGTTCTGTGGTACCTCATATTGTTGGGGGTTTAAATCCTTTTCACATTTCGGACGGTTTAATATTGTCACCTTCTTAAATATATGATCATTTCTTTTTCATCTACAACTTATTTGATAAAGCAAAATTGGTTTAGAATTAATAGATTCTTAATACAATTGAAAGTAAAAGTGGATTGTTTACAAGGCCATGCTTATCTGTGTGCAGCCCACTTTCACTTCTAGTGATTTCCCTTCTTCGCCTATTATGAGACCACAGCAGTGTCAATCACCTTCACATATTCAATCGATTCCACTCCACAGCCAGTCATTAGTGTTTTTTGTATTGTAGACACTGAAAATAAGGACAATAGAACGGAGCTCTGTACTTCATCTCTCCCGACTGCCTCCTCTAATCCAGCATGTTAAGCTGAAATGAGCTATTAAATAAGTGGAATAGAACCCTTGCCTTCTTTGTGTCTGTGTTCTAGCTTTTCCAACTATGAAAATGTAAAAACCTAGAATTACTAAGCCTTAATCTTACAAGTCAGAATCTCCCCAGGTCGGAGCCTCTTCCTGGTTGTTATTACATCTTCCCAGAATGGTGAGGGATAGGAGATGTGTAGTTGGGAGAAAGGCAGAAAGAGCTAAAAGAGCTGTTTCGTTCACTCACTATCCAGGCAAAGGCCATTTTCAAAAGGAAGCGGTAAAGTCCACATGGCTGACATTCTTTCTTGTTAATACCATTTTGGCTAGTGGCTCAACGAATTTCACCCATAGAAATGTCATTTGGTCTTTGGTATCATTGGTACTATTTGTATTAGTCCCAGGCATAAATACCAGTGCTGCTTCTTGCTCTTCACCATTTTTGTCTCTTGCCTCCCAAAAATATCCACCTTGAGTTATATTTTTCTTTAGTCCTGATACTCCATTTTTATTAGACTCATCCTACTTTGGGAGGCCGAGGCGGGTGGATCACAAGGTCAGGAGATCGAGACCATCCTGGCCAACATGGTGAAACCCCGTCTCTGAAAAAAAAAAAAATGCTCAGTGTGTTGGCAAAGAGAATAAAAATAAAAAATAAAAAAAGCGACTCATCCTAGTTCATTTTATGCCTGTAGGCCTTGGCCCATTAAACCCTTTAAGTAATCATTTATGTACAAATGATCTTTTTTTTAACCTCATGGGGACCCTGTTAATACCTTTGTGGTGGGCTGGGACATGCCAGCAGCTACCACTGTGCTAGTCAGTCTTCCACAGACTGAGAGGACAAGAGGAAGGAGTGATCGGTTTCCTGTTGATTTATTCAGTCGTAGGACAGATTACAGAAGGTGAGGGTATTGGACTTAGAGACTAATATTTTAGAAGGGGACAAGTTTATACAAATTTGCTATTTTTTTCCTTTTATCTGCCTTTGAAAAAAGGAAGAAAACACATATTGAGTTCCTAACTGTGTAACTGGTCCCTGAGGTATGTTAGCTATTTTATTTTGTCTTTCAGTGGTAACTATAGTATTTAAAATATGCATAGCTCTTTGTAGTTGACAACATGAATTCATATTTATTATTTTATTTATCTTCACAACCATCCAGAGATGAGAAGAAAACTCTAAGACCTCCCAGCTTCCAAGTGGCAGAACCAGTCCTCAAATTTATTGCCTAGCCCAAATTCTATGCTTCTTCACCCAGGCCACATTGCTTCTAGTTGTAAACAGTGGAAAAGTAGGATTCCAGGCCAGGCACAGTGGCTCACGCCTGTAATCCCAGTACTTTGGGAGGCCCAGGCAGGTAGATCACCTGAGGTCAGGTGTTCAAGACCAGCCTGGCCAACATGGTGAAACCCCATCTCTACTAAAAATACAAAAAATTAGCTGGGCATGGTGGCAGTTGCCTGTAATCTCAGCTACTCAGGAGGCTGAAGCAGGAGAATTGCTTGAACCAGGGAGGCGGAGGTTGCAGTGAGCCAAGATGGACTGCACCATCGCACTCCAGCCTGAGCAACAAGAGCGAAACTCCCTCTCAAAAAGAAAAAAACAAAAAGTAGGACTCCAGAATCAGTATCCTTCCATAAACAGCTCAGTACGTGAGAGAGGCAGTTGTGAGACTGGAAAGTGGATGGGACTGGACTGTGAGGGTCCATGCTTCCTTGCTGAGGTTTTATATTTTCTTTCATTTCAGGATGGCAATGGCACGGAGAACAATGTTCCAGAAGGGGGAGGTGCATAACAAACCATCAGGTTTCTGGGGAATGATAAAAAGTGTTGCCACTTCAGCACCAGGAAGTGAAAGTATCCTTTGTTCCTCTGCTTGATTCTTTTTTCAACTCTGGAGGAAGAACAATCAAAAAAAAGTAGTATTGGGATAGTCCCTTCTAAGGTACTTGACTGCATCAGAGTCCAGACTCCTGAGAGCTAGGCTTAGGAAGTACCATGCGTACAGTCATCTTTCCAACACCCACACAAGATCATAAAATTATGTCTTTGAGCCGAAGCAGTCCTAAAATGTCAGTCTTTCCATTTTACAGATGCGAAAATAGACCCAGAGAGATTAAGTCACACAGTGGTTTGTGGCAAAGCTAGGAACATAACTGTGGTCTCCTCTTCATAGTTCTTTCCACTACACTATTACATTTCTCACCTCTGAAAAACCACCATAAAGCATAATGGCTACTTAAAATAAATGGCTTGTATATGGAATGGTAAAGGCCTATTATCTATCTATCTACTTCTATGGAGTTTTGCTCTTGTTGCCCAGGCTGGAGTGCAATGGCGCAATCTCAGCTCACCACAACCTCCACCTCCCGGGTTCAAGCGATTCTCCTGCCTCAGCCTGCAGAGTGGCTGGGATTACAGGCATGCACCACCACACCCGGCTAATTTTGTATTTTTAGTAGAGACGGGGTTCCTCCATTTTCATCAGGCAGGTCTCAAACTCCTGACCTCAGGTGATCCGCCCGCTTCAACCTCCCAAAGTGCTAGGATTATAGGCATAAGCCATGGTGCAGGCCCATGAAGGCCAATTTGTAAAGTAATTAGCATTCCTAAACAAATTTTAATTAGCTCTCCTTCTCCAGTGACTCTTTGGTTTCAAGAATCAAGGAGAGGCTGGATACAGTGGCTCATCCCTGTAATCCCAGCACTTTGCAAGGCCAAGGTTGGCAGATCACTTGAGCCCAGGAGTTCGAGACCAGCTTGGGCAACATGGCAAAACCCCATCTCTACAAAAAATACAAAAATTAGCCAGGCCTACTGGCATGTGCCTGCAGTCCCAACTACTCGGGAGGCAGAGGTGGGAGGATTGCTTGAACTTGGGAGGCTGAGGTTGCAGTGAGCCCAGATAACACCACCTCTGTTGCCCAGGCAACAGAGCTAGACCCTGTCTCAAAAAATAAAAAATAAAAATCAAGGAGATTTGATTAAGAGACTAATGAATTGTTCTTTCCTGACTGGTTATGATATTGAACTACTTGCCAAATTAGGTAACCACATTTCTGTGTAGCTCTGATGCTGTTAGGTCAAGACTTTGGGGAACTCAGCATGAGGTAGCATACTCCTAATTGCTTCTCTGGCCCAGGGAAATACAAATTCCTTTTTGCCTCAATTAGAGAATGATGTCTATTCTTGCTATAAATTATGATTTATGTCTTGCTCTCAAATGAAAATAAGAAGATCAAAGAAAGGCAAGATGATTATGGAAGAGAAAGAAAAGGGATTGATTTAGATGTATTTAATCAAGAAACATTTATTTCGTATCTCCTATTTCCAGGCTGAGTGCTAAGGAATAAAATGATAATAAACCCTTTCTCTCAAGGAGCTTACCCTCTAATCATGGGAGAAACAGGCATATAACTAAACCATGTTGTTCGGTGGCCTGAACCATGCCAGTAGTAGCCACTGAGACCTGAAGGGCACTTACTGATTGGGTAGTAATGGGAAAAATCACAGAAAGGAGGGAGGATTTGGATTGAATTATATGCTTTTATTTTAGAAGGGGCTATATGTACTGTTTTTATTACTTAAAAGTCTGTAAAAGCCAACAATACAGGTATGAGCTGTGTTAGTGATGAGTCAACAAATATATTAGGATTATTTAACATCCCTGAGCCCCTGTTTTCCAAACAGAAAAGTATGAACTCTACCTGATTGAGTTCTTGGAAAATGACATAGTGTAATGGAAACAGCAGGCTTCGGAGGAGAAAAGGATCTAACTTTGCACCTCCATCAATTGATCTAACTTTGCACCTCCATCAATTAACCGTGTGACTTTGAGCAAGTTATTTAACTCTGAGCTACACTTTCCTTATATGCAAAATGGATAACACCTCTTTCATGGGATTGTTTAGAGAAGATAATGTTTGAAAAGAAAATGTCTGTAAATCCTAGCCTGTATTAGAACACAGTGTAAAGTGGTCATTCCCTTTTATAGCATATAAACATTATAGTTATTCAGATAATGCAGGAGAAAGCTATGCTTCGTTATAGATGTTACTATTGTGTAACCATTTACAATCTTGAATGTAACATTTGACTTAATCTAACTAGATAAAACAAAAAACAAATGAAACCATCTGTTTGAGCCGCCTGACTTCAGAGAAACTGAGTGGTAATTGTTTGGTGGTGATGCTCCTGATGGAGAAGCTTTTACACACCTGTGTCAGAGGTTGGGCAAGTTGCTCTGAAGTAGCCTGCTGACTGTGAAACAGGAAATTGAGAATACAGGCAATTCCTGGAATCCACTATAGGAGAAACCAGAAGTATATGTTTTCTTATTGCCATTTCTTGAAATTCCTTTGTGATTTAAACCTTGATGCCCATTTTGTGCCAGATCTTACTCTTATTCAACAGGAAGTGGATGCTTTGGAAGAACTAAGCAGGCAGCTTTTTCTGGAAACAGCTGATCTGTATGCTACCAAGGTACAGAGCAAGGAAACTGAAGTGTGGTTTTTACCAATACTATTAAGGAAAGAACAAGACTAAATGGCTTTTTAGGGTTCTCTGTGGCCAAGCAAGAGACACCTCACAGCTCTGATATCAGCCGTGAAGCATTAGGGATGAGGGATCTTCCCTCTTCATGAAATTGCTCCTATCACTAGCAAAATCCTTAATGGAACACTCTCAATAGTAGTGATTGTAGGGTTAGTCAGAAGAAGCTTTTCAACATTTAGGAAGGTGATACATACCATCTCCTACTGACCTGGTATGAAGATAGTAGCTACTTTTATTCCTTTATAAGCTAGTGATATTATAAGAGCAATAGACACCTATCTGCCATGGATGGCCTAGCCCTATTTTAAAGGATCCAGATCAGTAAGTGTCAAAACTTCACGAAGTAACTTTCCTATGTACACCTAAAATAAAATATAATTTAAATATGTGAAATCTGTTAGTAAAGATTACAACTGTTTTCATTCTTTTTGAGGACAACTTTACAGGAGTAGACATGTAGAACAGAGGCTAACATAGGCTTTGGAAACAGACCTGAGCCTGCTCACCAGCTGTGTGAATTTCAGCAAGTTATTAACTCTCCAAGCCTCAATTTTTCTCACTATAAAATTAAGATAATAGAACGTATCTCATAAGAGTCTTTATGAAGATTAAGTGGATAATGCATGTAAGATGTTTTCCCAGTCCCTGGCTGAAAGTAAGCATCAGTAAATGTTGGTCGCAGCTGCTATTATTATTACAGTGTATGGTTTTTTCCTTAGCCTGAACAGTGATTCATAGAGGGAAGAATACTTGTGTTGAATATAAATTTATATTTTGCTGAGAACCATGTTTTGTGTTTGTTTTCCCCCAGGAGAGAATAGAATACTCCAAAACCTTCAAAGGGAAATATTTTAATTTTCTTGGTTACTTTTTCTCTATTTACTGTGTTTGGAAAATTTTCATGGTAAGTGTATTATTTTTAATTGTCAGAGTTTAGGTTTTTCCCTAGTAATGGCAGGGTGATGAGAGTGGATTTGACTGATACATTGAAATAAATTCCAAATGTGATTGAGTCAACAGAGAGCATGATCGTTCACGTCCCTTGGCTTCATTTGTTTTCCTCTCCCCGTTTTTAGATCATGTAGAAAAGGGAGGTTGCATTTTTCTTCTGTCACAAATTGTTAATAAGGCTTAGTTTATGAAATATCTAAATTGAAGCTGGAGCAGTGGCTCATGCCTGTAATCCCAGCACTTTGGGAGGTCGAGGCAGGCAGATCATCTTAGGTCAGGAGTTCAAGACCACTCAGGCCAACATGGTGAAACCCCATCTCTACTAAAAATAGAAAAATTAGCCAGGTATGGTGGTGGGCGCCTGGAACCCCAGCTATTCGGGAGGCTGAGGCAGGAGAATCACTTGAACACAAGAGGTGGAGGTTGCAGTGAGCCAAGATCATGCCACTGCACTGCAACCTAAGGAACAGAGCGAGACTCCATCTCAACAAAAATAACCAATTAATTAATTAATTGAATGTGAACATTTCTTATTTTACATTCTGCTTTCTGTATTACTCATGAGTACATGACTGTGTAACCTCAACTTCTATCTTCAGCTCAGAAGTACTTGTCCTTTTTAGTGTATGCCTATTAAGTTCACGGTAAATTCTAAACTGTTTTTCCATGGATAAATTCATCTGCCGTACCTATAGCTCTAATTCTTTTGTGGTTTTCTTTTATATCTTTTATGTACAATATCTGTCGTTACCTCTAATTCAGGTATTAATGGATTTCATTGTGATTACGGAAGAGGCCAATTTGGCTCTCTAGTTTGCTGACTTTCCTACTAGGGTTGTATTTGTGCAAAGAGGAGCTTTGTCAGCTTGTTAGTTAATTTTGATCAATGTAGATGAATGAGGATTTTGGATATAAAGTATCTAGTGTTACAATAAATTTATGTCAATACTACTCAGATGACATTTTAAAATCTCCATTCAGTGGGAGAGAATTTATGAAGATAGTATGTTCAGTTAGTTAAGCTACTAAAAGGTAAAAGGTATTTTCCTAAGATACAGCCTTTAGGGAAGCATGTCTTTTTTTTTTTTTTTTTTTAAGATGGAGTCTCTGTCGCCCAAGCTAGAGGGCAGTGGCACAATCTTGGCTCACTGCAACCTCTGCCTCCCAGGCTCAAGCAATTCTCCTGCCTCAGCCTCCCAAGTAGCTGGGATTACAAGTGTGCACCACCACACCAGGCTAATTTTTTTGTATTTTAGTAGAGACAGGGTTTCACCATGTTGCCCAGGGTGGCTTCGAATTCCTGAGCTCGGGCAATCTACCCGTCTCAGCCTCCCAAAGTGCTGGGATTGGGATTATAGGCATGAACTACCACGCCCGGCCTAGGGAAGCATGTCATTTTTTAACAGCTTTATTGGGGTATAACTGATACATAAACTGAACATATTTATGTACAACAGGGTACATTTTAACATATATATATAACATATGTATAATATATATATAATATATATAAACATATATTTTAATATATGTATATATGGTATATAACATATGTATTTTAATATATGTATATCTATATCATATATATACATATATATTTTATATATATGTGTATATATATATATCCCTGTGTAACAACCATCACCACGGTCAAGACAGAGAACATGTCCGTCCATCACTGCCGTACTATTCCTTGTGTCCTTCATAATGCCTTTCTCCCACACCTCTAGTCTCCAGACAACTGCCAATCTGCTTTCTCTCATTATGTATTAGTTTGTGTTTTCTAGTATGTTATGTAAGTAGAATCCTACAATGCGTATCCTTTTTCTGTCTGGCGTATTTTACATTTTATCCATGTTATGATATGTATCAGTGGTTTATTCCTTTTTCTTTCTGAGTAGGGTTTCCATGGTTTGGCCGTGCCACAATTCGGTTTGTCCTTTCATCTGATGATGGGTATTTGGTTCTTTCTAGTTTGAGGGTATTACAGATAAAGTTGCTGTGAACATTTGTGTACAGTTTTGTGTAGAGTCATAGGCTTTCTCTTGAGTAGGCACTAAGGAGTGGAATGTCTGGATCATATGGCAGGTGTAAGGTTTAACTTTTGAAGAATCAGCCAACTCTTTTCCAAAAATACTGTGTGAGTAACATTTCTACCTGCACTGCACGAGTTTCAGTTCTTCCACATCCTCACCAACACTCTATGTGGCCAGTCTTAATAATTTTAGACATTCTGATAGATATGAGGTGGTATTGCATTGTGGTTTTAATTATATTTTGTTAATGTCTAATAATATTGAGCATCTGGTCATATGTTTATTTTCCACCCTTTTTTTTGGTGAATTATCTGTTTGAATCTTTTGCCAATTTTTTTTTTTAATTTTTAGTTCTGAGGTACATGTGCAGGATGTGCAGGTTTGTTATATAGGTAAGAGTGTACCATGGTGATTTGCTGCATCTATCAACCCGTCACCTAGGTTTTAAGCCCAGCATCCATTACCTATTTTTCCTGATTCTCTCCCTCCCCCTGCCCCACCTCAAAAGGTCTCAGTTTGTGTTTTTCCCTTCCCTGTGTCTGTGTGTTCACGTTGTTCAGCTCCCACTTATAAGTGAGAACATGTGGTATTTGGTTTTCTGTTCCTGCATTAGTTTGATGAGGATGATGGATTCCACCTCCATCCATGTCCCTGCAAAGGACATGATCTCATTCCTTTTTATGACTGTATAGTATTCCACGTGTATATATACCACATTTTCTTTATCCAGCCTATCATTGATGGACATTTGGGTTGATTCCTTGTCTTTGCTATTGTAAATAGTGCTGCAGTGGACGTACATGTGTATGTATCTTTATAATGGAATGATTTATATTCCTTTGGGTGTATATCTAGTAATGGGATTGCTGGGTCAAATGGCATTTCTGGTGCTAGGTCTTTGAGGAATCACCATACTGTCTTCCACAATGGTTGAGTTAATGTACATTCCCACCATCAGTGTCAAAGCTCTCCTATTTCTCTGTAGGCTTGCCAGCATCTGTTGTTTCTTGACTTTTTGATAATTGCCATTCTGACTGGTGTGAGATGGTATCTCATTGTGGTTTTGATTTGCATTTCTCTAATGATCAGTGATATTGAGCTTTTTTTTTCATGTTTGTTGGCCACATAAATGTCTTCTTTTGAGAATTATCTGTTCATGTCCTTTGCTCACTTTTTAATGGGGTTGTTTGATATTTTTCTTGTAAATTTGTTTAAGTTCCTTGTAGATTGTGGATATTAGGCCTTTGTCAGATGGATAGATTGTGAAAATACCTCCCATTCTGTAGGTTGCCTGTTCACCCTGATGATAGTGCAGAAGCTCTTTAGCTTAATTAGATCCCATTTGTCAATTTTTGCTTTTGTGGAAATTGCTTTTGACATTTTTGTTATGAAACCTTTGCCTGCGCCGTGTCCTGAATGCTATTGCCTAGATTTTCTTCTAGTTTTGTATAGTTTTGAGTTCTACATTTAGTCTTTTTTGATTTGTTTTGTTTTGTTTTTTTGAGGACCACAAACATTTTTACTTTTATTGTATGTACTTCATGTTACACTCTACATTGTTCACTAGTCTAAGTGAGATGATACACGACATATAGAGGAATATTATTTATAAAATACCCAAAACCTTTCAAGTTTTTTGCTCATTCATTTCACCATGTGCTCAGAAATAATTTGCATCCCTGGGCACAAATTTCATTTCTTCCTTCATAATGTCCACAGTATGGAAAAATTATTGGTAACGAAGTATGCAAAAGATGCAAAACAAGAACACAAAAATGGAATGCAAGAGGAAAACAACACATTTACATGGTAGTTTATAAACAAGCTAAGGCCTGAGAAATGAATTTTAGAACTAAATTCAGTTTTTTCCATAAACCAAAGTTATATTATCTTACCTACAAATCATGTACGACTGCTTGTGAAATAGGCTTTCTTTTTTTTTTTTTTTTGAGACGGAGTTTTGCTGTTGTTACCCAGGCTGGAGTGCAATGGCACGATCTCGGCTCACCGCAACCTCCGCCTCCTGGGTTCAAGCAATTCTCCTGCCTCAGCCTCCTGAGTAGCTGGGATTACAGGCATGCGCCACCATGCCCAGCTAATTTTTGTATTTTTAGTAGAGACGGGGTTTCACCTTGTTGACCAGGATGGTCTCGATCTCTTGACCTTGTGTTCCACCCGCCTCAGCCTCCCAAAGTGCTGGGATTATAGGCGTGAGTCACCGCACCCGGCCATAAATAGGCTTTCTTAGAATAAACCCATTTTGAATCACTCAGCACAACTCAGACAAAAAGTAAAGATCTTTCGTAGAGAAAAGCCTTTTTTAAAATTTTTTATTTTTTTACAGGACTACCCCATAGGCTGTGCACCCAGAGCAGCTGAGAAAAGCCTTTTAAAGGCCAGGTGTGGTGGCTCATGCCTGTAATACAAGCACTTTGGAGGCCAAGGCGGGCAGATCACCTGAGGTCGAGAGTTCAAGACCAGCCTGACCAACATGGTGAAACCCTGTCTTTAAAAAAAGAAAAAAAAGAAAAGCCTTTTAAAAACCCAAGAGGTGTACTTCACACAAACTAAACCCTGATTTTACATGTAACGGACTGTTGATTTGGCTTAATTTTATCACAAGATTGCCACAATAGTGAAGGGAAGACAGAGTCAGGCTAGCAACAAAAGAAATCACAAATACAACAGTACATTTCAGTTGAGAGCAGGTGCTGTTTATTAAGTGACCAGCTTGGAAAAGTAATCATGGCAGACACCTTAGTTCATTCTTCTAATAAGCCTGTTGATCTGATCCTCCCTGTTGCCGGCATCTCCACCTTCTACAAAATGGGTGGTCTTTTTCTTCATTCTGCCTCGTGGAGAAGATAATTCGAAGGGCCACAGGAAGTTATTTGCTTCTTTGAAGCGTTTTCCAACAGTCTAGACCTCATGAATCAGATCCTCCATGCAAATGATGCCGCATTTTCCAATAGATTGAGCAATCAGAGCATCATCTGTCAAAGCAATTCGATTCTTTTTGATTTTGCCATAACCACGTTTGTAGATTAGTTCATTTGCTGACTTCAGATTTGGGTACCACATGCAATACATGGCTGTACAATCCTCAGCATGTTAACTGAAGCCTTGTTGAGCTTCACAAAGGTTCCACTGAAGATTTGACGAAGGCGAAGAAGCTGCAACACCTTTCGGACCTTTGGGCTCACACCATTGGTACCTCTGATCCTGATGACAGACGCCAGTTTGGGTTCTGCAGGTGCACAGAAGTTGCCAGCTTTCCTCGCCATCCTCGCCATTCGAATTTCAGTTCTGTACACCTGCCTATATTCCTTGTGATGATGCTTCGCTTTTTCATAGATAAGCTTCCTCCTTACCTTTTGAAGCATCTTTCGGGCAAACTTCTTTCTCAGGCGCTTGATCTTCAGCTCAGCGAAATTCCTTCTCTTTTTCTTAAGGGTTTCTGTCTGGCACAGCAGGAACCTTCTTCTTTTTCTTCTCTTCTACACCCTCCATGGTTCCAGCCGGAAAAAGAGCTACATTTAGTCTTTAATCCATCTTGAGTTAATTTTTGTATAAGGTGTAAAGAAGGGTTCCAATTTCAGTTTTCTGCATATGGCTAGCCAGTTTTCCCAGCACTGTTTATTAAATAGGGAGTCCTTTCCCCATTGCTTGTTTTTCTCAGCTTTGTCAAGGATCAGATGGCTATAGATGTGCAGTCTTACTTCTGAGTTCTCTGTTCTGTTCCATTGGTCTATATATCTGTTTTTGTACTGGCACCATGCTGTTTTGGTTACTGTAACCTTGTAGTATAGTTTGAAGTCAGGTAGCGTGATGCTGCCAGCTCTGTTCTTTTAGCTTATGATTATCTTCACTGCACAGGTTCTTTCTTGCTTCCATATGAATTTTTAAATCATTTTTTCTAATTCTGTGAAGAATGTCAATGGTAGTTTAATGGGAGTAGCATTGAATCCATAAATTACTTTGAGCAGTATGGCCATTTTCATGGTACTGTTCTTCCTGTCCAGGAGCATGGAATGTTTTTCCATTTGTTTGTGTCCTGTCTGATTCCCTTGAGCAGCGGTTTGTAGTTCTCCTGGAAGAGGTCCTTCACTTCTATTATTAGCTGTATTCCTAGGTATTTTATTCTCTTTGTAGCAATTGTAAATGGGAGGTCATTCATGATTTGGCACTCTGCTTGTCTGTTGTTAGTGTATAGGAATGCTTGTGATTTTTGCACATTGATTTTTGTATCTTAAGACTTTGCTGAAGTTGCTTATCAATTTAAGTAGCTTTTGGGCTGAGATGATGGGGTTTTCTAGAAATAGGATTATGTCATCTGCAAACAAAGACAATTTGACTTCCTCTCTTCCTATTTGAATACTCTTTATTTATTTCTCTTGCCTGATTGCACTGGCCAGAACTTCCAATAGTATGTTGAATAGGAGTGGTGAGAGAGGGCACCCTGTCTCATGCCGGTTTTCAAAGGGAATGCTTCCAGCTTTTGCCCATTCAGTATGATATTGGATGTGGTTTGTTATAAATGGCTCTTATTATTTTGAGGTATGTTCCTTTAATACCAGTTTATTGAGAGTTTGTAGCATGAAGGGATGTTGAATTTTATGAAAGGCCTTTTCTGTGTCTATTGAGATAATCATGTGGTTTTTGTCATTGGTTCTATTTATGTGATGGATTATGTTTATTGATTCACGTATGTTGAACCAGCCTTGCATCCTGGGGATGAAACCGACTTGATCATGGTAGATAAGTTTTTTGATGTGCTGCTGGATTTGGTTTGCCAGGATTTTTGCATCAGTGTTCTTCAGGGATGTTGGCCTGAAGTTTTCTTTTTTGTTGTTGTTGTATCTCTGCCAGGTTTTGGTATTGGGATGATGCTGGCCTCATAAAATGAGTTAGGGAGGAGTCCCTCCTTTCCCATTGTTGGGAATCATTTCAGAAGCAATGGTACCAGCTCCGCTTTGTACCGCTGAATTCAGCTGTAAATCCATCTGGTCCTGGGCTTTTTTTGGTGATAGGCTACTTATTACTGCCCCAATTTCAGAACTCATTATGGGTCTATTCAGGGATTCAACTTCTCCCTGGTTCAGTCTTGGGAGGGTGTATGCGTCCAGGAATTTATCCATTTCTTCTAGGTTTTCTAGTTTAATTGCATAGAGGTGTTACAGTATTGTCTGATGGTTATTTGTATTTCTGTGGTGTCAGTGGTGATACCCCTCCCCTTTATCATTTTTATTGTGTCTGTTTGAGTCTCCTCTCTCTTTTCTTTATGAGTCTAGTAGCAGTCTATATTTTATTAATTTTTCAAAAAACTGGCTCCTGGATTCGTTGACTTTTTGAAGGGTTTGTTGTGGCTCTGTCTCCTTCAGTTCTGCTCTGACCTTGATGTTTTCTTGTCTTCTGCTAGCTTTGGAGTTCGTTTGCTCTTGGTTCTCTAGTTCTTTTAGTTGTGATGTTAGGCTGTCGATTTGAGATCTTTCTGACTTTTTGATGTGGGCATTTAGTGCTATCCATTTCCCTCTTAACACTGCTTTAGCTGTGTCTCAGAGATTCAGGTATGTTGTCTCTTTGTGCTCATTAGTGTCAAAGAACTTCTTGATTTCTGCCTTAATTTCATTATTTACTAAGGAGTCATTCAGGAGCAGGTTGTTCAGTTTTCATGTAGTTGTATGGTTTTGAGTTAGTTTCTTAGTCTTGAGTTCTAATTTGATTGTGCTATGGTCTGAGAGACTATTTGTTATGATTTCAGTTTTTTTGCATTTGCTGAGGAGTGTTTTACTTCCAATTATGTGATCAGTTTTAGAGTAAGCGCCATGTGGCACCAAGAAGAATGTATATTCTGTTGTTTTTGGGGAGAAAGTTCTGTAGATATCTATCAGATCCACTTGATCCACAGCCGAGTTCCAGTCCTGAATATATTTGTTAATTTTCTGTCTCAATGATCTGTCTAATGTTGACAGTGGGGTGTTAAAGTCTCCCACTATTATTATGTGGGAGTATAGATCTCTTTGTAGGTCTCTAAGAACTTGCTTTATAGATCTGGGTGCTCCTGTATGGATATATATATATTTAGGATAGTTAATTCTTCTTGTTGAATTGAATCCTTTACCATTGTGATGTAATGCCCTTCTTTGTCTTTTTTTTTTTTTTTTGGTCTTGGTTGGTTTAAAATCTATTTTGTCAGAAACTAGGATTGCAACCCCTGCTTTGTTTTTTTGTTTTTGGGTTTTTTTTGCTTTCCATTTGCTTGGTAAATTTTCTTCCATCCTTTTATTTTGAGCCTATGTGTTTCTTTGCATGTGAGATGGGTCCCCCAATGCAGCACATCAATGGATCTTGATTCTTTATCCAGCTTGTCATTCCCTGTCTTTTATTTGGGGCATGTAGCCCATTTACATTTAAGGTTAATATTGTTATGTGTGATTTGATCCTGTCATCATGATGCTAACTGGTTATTTTGCAGACTTGTGATTGTAGGTGCTTCATAGCGTCATTACTCTGTGTACTTCAGTGCGTTTTTGTAGTGGCTGGTAATAGTTTTTCTTTTCCATATTTAGTGCTTCCTTCAGGAGCTCTTGAAAGGTGGTGACGAGTTCTCTCAGCATTTACTTGTCTGAAAAGGAATTTATTTTATTATGAAAAGGATTTTATTTCTCCTTTGCATATGAAGCTTAGTTTGGCCAGATAAGAAATTCTGAGTTGGAAATTCTTTTCTTTAATAATGTTGAATATTGACTCCCAGTCCCTTCTGGCTTGTCTGAGAGGTCTGTGTTAATCTGATGGATTTCCCTTTGTAGGTGACCTGGCCTTTCTCTCTGGCTGCCCTTAACATTTTTTCCTTCATTTCGACCTTGGAGAATCTGATAATTAGGTCTTGGGGTTGATCTTCTCATGAAGTATTTTACTGGAGTTCTCTGGATTTCCTGAACTTGAATGTTGGCCTCTCTTGCTAGGTTGGGGAAGTTCTCATAGATGATATCCTGAAGTATGTTTTCCAGCTTGAAACTTGGTTCCATTCTCCCCATCTCCCTCAGGTACCCCAATCAGCTGCAGGTTTCAGTCTTTCTACATAATCCCATAGTTCTTAGAGGTTTTGTTTATTCCTTTTAATTCTTTTTTTTCTAACCTTGTCTGCCTATCTTATTTCAGCAAGATAGTCTTCAGGTTCTGAGATCCTTTCCTCTGCTTGGTCTCTTCAACTACTGATACTTGTGGTTGCATTGTGAAGTTCACATCATGCGTTTTTCAGCTCCGTTAGGTTGCTTATGTTCCTCTTTAAACTGGTTATTTTGGTTAACAGCTCCTGTAATATTTTATCATGGTTCTCAGCTTCTTTGCATTGAGTTAGAACATTACTCCTTATGCTCAACCAAGTTTGCTCTTGCCCACCTTCTAAAGCCTACTTCTGTCGGTTCACCCTCAGCCTCAGCCCAGTTCTGTGCCCTTGCTGGGGAGGAGTTATGATCATCTGGAAGAGAAGAGGCACTCTGGCTTTTTGAGTTTTCAGCATTTTTGTGTTGATGCTTTCTCATTACCCTCAGTTTATCTACCTTCAATGTTTGAGGCTGCTGACCTTTGGATGGGTGTTTTGGGGGGTCTTTATTTGTTGATGCTGTTGTTGTTCATTTCTGTTTGTTTTTCTTTTAACAGTCAGGCCTCTCATCTGTAGGGCTGCTGCCATTTGCTGGGGGTCCAATCCATACCCTACTTGCCTGGGTCCCCCCCACACCAGGAGGTATCACCAGTGGAGGCTGCAGAACAGCAAAGATGGCAGTCTGCTCCTTCCTCTGGGAGCTCTGTCCCAGAGGGGCACTGACCTTACGCCAGCAACAGGAACACTCCTATATAAGGTGCCTGGCAACCCCTGGTGAGGGGTTTCACCTAGTCAGGACACACTGGATCAGGGACCTGCTTAAGGAAGCACTCTGACTGCCCCTTGGCAGAGCAGGTATGCTGCACCAAAGGGAATCCCCCTCCTCTGGACTGCCCAGACTCTTCCGAGCCAGCAGGCAGGAAAGACTAAGTCCACTGAACTTTGGAGACCACAGCCCACCCCTACCCTTAAGGGCTCCTTTCCAAGGAGATCAGAGTTCTCTCCATAAACCCCTACCTGAAGTTGCTGAAATTTCTGTAGGGAGGCCCCGCCTGGTGAGGAGGAATGGATCCAGGACCCACCTAAAGAAGCAGTCTGCTCACCGTCTGCCACAGCCACTGTGCTGCACTGTGGGGAATTCCTCCTGGTCCAAACCACCTATTCTCCCCAGCACTGGCAGGGGTAAATGGCAGACTGGACCCCCAGTGATGGCGGCTGCCCCAGGAACTTGGTCATCTTAGGCAGTCTCCAGCCTGCTGCTGCTGGCTGCAAACCCAGTGGCCACCGAGCATCTGGGCAGCTCTCTGCTTGGGACCCAGGGCCCTGTTAGCATGGGCACACGAGGGGATCTCCTGACTCACAGGTTACACAGATCTGTAGAAGAAGCATGGTTTCCTGGGGGGCGCTGCAATCACTCATCACCTCCCTTGGTTGGGGTTGGGAACTCCCTTTGCTCTGTGTGGCTCCCGGGTGGGGCCATTGCACAACCCTGCTTTTCCTCGCTCTCTGTGGGTTGTGCCAACCGCCTAGTCAGTCTCAATGGGAGAACCTGGTTACCTCAGCCCGAAGGTGCAGTATTCACTAGCTGTTTTCATTCTTGATGAGAGCCACCAACAGCAGCTACTTCTAGTTGGCCATCTTGGCCCCTCCCCCGACCTTGCCAGTGTTTTAATTAAGTTGTTCCTTTCCCCTGTCCTTCCTTCCTGTCTGTCTGTCTTCTTACCCTTTTTCTCCTGCTCCTCCTGCAATCTTATTGCACTGGCTAAAACCTTCAGTACAAAGTTGAATAGAAGTGGTAGGAATAGTCATCCTACCCTTATTCCTGATCTTAGGGTGTTAGCATCCAGTCTCACCATTCAGCATGATATTAGGTTTTCCCCAGATGCCCTTTACTAGGTTTTTTTCAAAAACCTGGCTCCTGGATTCGTTGACTTTTTTTGAAGGGTTTGTTAGGTCTCTAACTCCTTCAGTTCTACTCTGACCTTGGTTATTTCTTGTCTTCTGCTAGTCTAGCTAATTTTCGTATTTGTAGTAGAGACAGTTTCACCGTGTTGACCAGGCTGGTCTTGAACTCCTGACCTCAGGTGATCCACCCACCTCAGCTTCCCAAAGTGCTGGGATCACAGATTTGAGCCGTGGCACCCAGCCTCATGTATAAGTTTTTATGTGAACATATGTTTTAATTTCTCTTACATGTACATGCAGGGGTAGAATTGCTGTGTCATATACTAAGTATATGTTTAACCTTTTAAAGGACTACTAGACTTTTCCAAAACAGCAGCACCAATTTACATTCCTGTCAGCAGGGGACGAGGGTTCTAATTTCTCCACGTCTTCACCAACACTTATCTTTTTTATTATAGCCATCCTCATGAGTATGACCGTGATGTCTCTTGTTATTAATATTGGTAACCTGTGACCTCCCTCTTTTGTCTTTATCAGTCTAGTAGAAGTTTATTGATTTTATTGAACTTTTTTTTTTTTTTTTGAGACAGAGTTTTACTCTTGTTACCCAGGCTGGAGTGCAGTGGCGCGATCTCGGCTCACTGCAACCTCCGCCTCCTGGGTTCAGGCAATTCTCCTGCCTCAGCCTCCTGAGTAGCTGGGATTACAGGCACGCGCCACCATGCCGAGCTAATTTTTTGTATCTTTAGTAGAGACAGGATTTCACCATTTTGACCAGGATGGTCTCGATCTCATGACCTCGTGATCCACCCGCCTCGGCCTCCCAAAGTGCTGGGATTACAGGCTTGAGCCACCGCGCCCGGCCCGATTTTATTGAACTTTTTAAAGAACCAACTTTTGGGATAACTGGTTTTCACTCTTGCCTTGGTCTTTATTATTTTCTTACTTCTGCTTATTTTGAGTCTTCTTTTTCTAATTTCTTAAGATAGAAACTAAGGCCGAGCGCGGTGGCTCACGCCTGTAATCCCAGCACTTTGGGAGGCTGAGGCGGGTGGATCACGAGGTCAAGGGATAGAGACCATCCAGTCAACATGGTAAAACCCCATCTCTACTAAAAATACAAAAAATTAGTTGGGCGTAGTGATGCGTGCCTGTAATTCCAGCTACTCAGGAGGCTGAGGCAGGAGAATTGCCTGAACCCAGGAGGCGGAGGTTGCGGTGGGCCGAGATCGCACCATTGCACTCCAGCCTGGATAACAGCGAAACTCTGTCTCAAAAAAAAAAAAAAAAAAAGATAGAAACTAAAATCACTGATTGGAGACCTTTGCTGATATAGGTGTTTTAATGCAATACATTTCTTGCTATGTACTGCTATAATAGATCTCACATATTTTAATGAATTGTTTTTCTCATTCAATTCAAAATGCTAATTTCCCTTTGATTCCCTCTTTGATTCATGGGGGATTTAGAAATGTGTTATAAAATATTTGAGGATCTTCCAAATATTATTCTCTAATTGATTTCTAATTTAATTTCATGTGGTGTAAGAACATACTTTGTATGATATGAATCTTTTAAAATGTATTGACTTGTTTCCTGTCCCAGACAGAATATGGTCAGTTGAGCTCAGCTTGGTAAAAGTTTTACATGTATGTGAGTAGGATATGTATTCTCTTGTCGGCAGGAGTGTTATATAAATGTCAATTATGTCAAATTGATTGATAGTATTATTAGTTTCTGACTATATCAATTATTGAGAGAGGGGGATCCAGCTATTATTGTGGATTTGTCCATTTCTTTTTTATTTCTGTCAGTTTTGCTTTATGTATTTTGGAGTTCTGTCATTAAGTACATAAACATTTAGAATCATTGTGTACCCCTTGTTGAAATGATCCTTTTATCATGCTGAAATGTCCCTTTTAATACCTGGCTGTATTTTTGCTATGAAATCTACTTCATCTGACATTAACATAAACATTGTAGCTTTCTTTTTTTTTTTTTTTTTTTTTTTTTTTGAGACAGAGTCTTGCTCTGTTGCCAGGCTGGAGGGCAGTGGCACCATCCAGGCTCACTGCAACCTCCACCTCCCAGGTTCAAGCAATTCTCCTGCCTCAGCTTCCCGAGTAGCTGGGGAAGCTAAGTATATGCTACCATGTCCAGCTAATTTTTGTATTTTTAGTAGAGACAGGGTTTCACCATGTTGGCCAGGATGGTCTTGATTTCTTGACCTTGTGATGCACCCTCCTCAGCCTCCCAAAGGGCTGGGATTACAGGCATGAGCCACCATGCCCAGCCCCTGACATTCTAGCTTTCTTTTGATTAGTGTTAGGGTAATATATTTTTTCCATCCTTTTACTTTAAACCTATTTGTATCTTTATATTTATTACACTGGATTTCTCGTAAGCAATGTATAGTTGAGTCTTGGTTTTTTATTCGATCTAACCATTTCATTGGCATGTTTAGACCAGGGATCAGCAATCTATAGCCCACAGGCCAAACCTATCCACTGCCTGCTTTTGGAAATAAAGTTTTATTGGAACACAGCCAAGTCCATTCATTTGTGTATGTCTGTGTCTGCTGTCACACTCCAGTGGCAGAGCTTGCTCACCTGTTGTGCAGACCATTTACATTTAATGTGATTATTGATGTGGTTCGATTTTATTTTTGATGTGGCTGGATTTTAAACTACTGTGTTGCTATTTCTTTTCATTGGTCCCATCTGTTCTTTTTTCTCCTTTTCCTTTTTTCAAACTGCCATCTTGGAGATTGAGTGTTTTTCATGATTCCATTTGATATCATTCATTGACTTATTAGCTATAACTCCTTTTTTGTTATTTTAGTATTTGCTGTTAGAGCATTCAGAAAATAACCACAAGGTATGACCCTGGGATTTTTTGATTCTCTTAATCTGATTTCATCTACCAGAATGAAGTCTTTCTGGCTCCTGATAAATTAAGGCATAGATGCCATAGCTTTATTCCTCTTGACTCTTTGCCAAAAAGAAAGATGGAGTAAATAGGGACTTTTGTTTGCCTGTATATGGTTTGGATTGAGAGTAGAATTGCCTTCTTAGGAACATTGACCTGTAAGATACGTTATAGTGATTAATTCATTAGTTTGAGTCACTTTTTGGAACAGTAAGTGATTGTTAAGATGCTGTAACATAAAAGTCTACATCTTTGCAGGCCACCATCAATATTGTTTTTGACCGAGTTGGGAAAACAGATCCTGTCACAAGAGGCATTGAGATCACTGTGAATTATCTGGGAATCCAATTTGATGTAAGCGTTCTATCAAGATTCTGGTTTGTCATGTTTCTGTTTTATCTGCTGTAACTTCCCATTGTTAAGATAGCCATTTGCATGCTTTAGGTACTGGCTTCTGCTTTTGTTCTTCCCACTCTCCTGTGTATATTTTGACAGATTCACGTGGAAAAAAAATTTTTAAGTTAAATATATTTGAATTTTATTTATTTATTATACTTTAAGTTCTGGGGTACATGTGCAGATCGTGCAGCATTGTTACATAGGTATACACATGCCATGGTGGTTTGCTGTATCCATCCCCCCCGTCACCTACATTAGGTATTTCTAACGCTATCCCTCCCGAGACTCCCCACACCCTGCTAGAAAATTTTTATATTTTGATGTATTCACATGGAAAATTTGTAAAAGGCCAAGATTCTCTTAGCATAAAGCCAGCAGTCATGACTGATACTTAATATTGTCATGGATGCTTATTATTCCTGTAGTTGCTCCTTTTCTTCTTTGTACCCAGCTACCAGTTTACCATTTCTTCCCACCCAAGTATTCAGATACTTCTCTTTCAGATTCTTGATGAGCTCTTCAAACACACAACTCACCTTTGATGCCCCAAGGGAAAATTAGCTACTAATTAGTGTTCTGTGCTAGAACTGAAATTATTTCTGCTGTAAGAAATGATCTTTATCAGTTAATGTGGACCTTGGGCTAAAGATGGCAATTGTCACCTATGCACAAAGTTGTTTTTTATTGTCTTTTTACCTGTTTCATAATACCACTGTCATAAACACACCCTCGTCCTAATTGAAGTTCAGTGTCTTTATTCATAAACCAGAGCCAATGACTCTGACTGAATAGGACCTTAACAATAAGACCAGTGTCACACTCTTAGTTCCAGTATAGCCCATTTAGCTGTGCTGTCAGCCTCAACACAGTCTGCACACCACCTCCAGTCAGACATGCCCCGATCTCAAAGGGACTTGGGTAAAATTAAAACGAACCAGAGCAAACTAAGCCCAATCCTTGATGGTAGATCAATAGTGTATCTTCTTTCAGTGTAAAGGAACATAGTATCTTTTCTTTGAGTAGTATACAAATTATATTAAGTATGCTTTACAGGCAAGGCACTGTGGCTTATGCCTGTAGTCCCAGCACTTTGAGAGGCTGAGACAGATCACTTTAGTCCAGGAGTTCCAGACCAGCCTGGGCAACAAGGTGAAACCCCATCTCTGCAAAAAATATAAAGATTAGCTACACGTGGTAGCATGCACCTGTAGTCCCAGCTACAAAGGGGGCTGAAGCAGGAGAATCAGTCGGTCTGGGGGAGGCAGAAGTTGCAGTGAGCTGATATAGTGCCACTGCACTCCAGTCTAGGCGATAGAATGAGACCCCCATCTCAAAAACCAAGAAAAAGTATGCTTTGCTCTTGTTGTATTTGTGTGTTCTTCATTTAAGTGTTTGACTGGGCTGAATTGTTAGCAATGCTTTTCCTTTTCTGTACTTTTCGAGGATACTTAATAGCCATGTATATATACAATCTATAATTCATCTGTTTACTCCATATTTTATTATTCTGAATAACAGATCTTTCAGATGTTAGTAATAGCAGCTCCCTTTCAGATACTTTTTAGAACTGAATCAAACACAGGGTCCCAAAACTCCTCCTCACTGTGAAGCAATGCAGGAAGAGAAAAAGTATCAAGTGGTTCCAGTGAGGTGCAACTATTTCCTGGAATTTAGCTGAGAATGTCTACATACTCTTGTTAAAAAGAGAAACATTCCTTGAAGTCTTGGTGGTTAGGGAACTGTTATTCATAGAGACTGAAAATAATCAAACTATTATTTAGTTTCCTTTTCATTCCTGCTTTACAGTAAAACTGTACCATTACTTCCATGTTTTTTCTGATGTATCATTCCTATCACTTCTCTGTACTTGCTGCCAGCCATAGTGACTCGTGCCTGTAATACCAACACTTTGGGAGGCTGATCTGGGACTATTGCTTGAGCCCAGAAGTTTGAGACCAGCCTGGACCATATAGCAAGACTTTGGCTCTACACAAAATAAAAAATGTTAAGGTTTCAGTAGGTCTGCTAATTAAGATATCCACTGCAGTCTTTCTGTAGGTGTCTTTACCACTTACTTGCTTTCCTCTCTCCCTGAAGAAAAAGAATCAGGTAGGGTCTAATGAAGTTTCCTCTCACAGTCATGTAAATGATCAGAATCTAGTTTATAGTTTAGCCTTTACATCTCTCTGAACAGAGATTGAGCAGGTATGTTTTCTCCCTGTTATGGTGGCAGGTGAAGTTTTGGTCCCAACACATTTCCTTCATTCTTGTTGGAATAATCATTGTCACATCCATCAGAGGACTGCTGATCACTCTTACCAAGGTATGTTTTATCACAGTGTTAAAAAGTACTGCTTATCATTTGTTTAATTAAATATGGTACCATAAGAATTCTGCCTCCTGAGACTTTAAACAACAGTCCCAAGTATTTAAAAGACATTCAACAGAATTTTTTAAAAGTTAAACTACTATATAAATTGATGATGATATATTTACATCATATACCAATTATAGATAAGTACATTTACCTTATAATTATAGATAAGTACTCTATTACCTAAGGTAATAGAGTAAGATGTGGGTCTATTTCGTTCACTGATGATGCCATGAACCTAGCACATGGTAGGCAGGTATTCAGATATTTGAGACTAGAAGAATAAGTGAGAGTCACTTACAGAGAAAATATGGAATAAGGGAGCAGAGTATAGTAAGTCCTCAGTGTCGTCAGTAGGTTCTTGGAAACAGCGGCTTTAAGCAGAACTATATACACCAAGTCCTCAAAAAAGTTTCATTCAGCATTTCATTATAATGTTGATGAGAAAAATGTGGTTTTGTTATACATCATTTCACTTAAAATCTGTTTCCAAGACCCTATAAATGGCACTGGGTAAGGACCTACTGAATTCAGCCGTTTTCTAATCAAGGTAGGAAGACTTCATGGAGGTGGAAAGTGAGTCCTCTCTGATAGGTAGGGATTTAGAATCCAGGAGCTGTTTAAATGGAAGAGACGGGGTTGGGACAGGAAGGGAGCTGTAGTCACCTAGCACAATTTTAGAAAGAGCGCAGGAGCCTGGTAACAATTACAAATGCTTGGAGTGGGCTGGAGTGATCCGGCTTAATGTTTTATAGGGATGTTAAGTCGTACGGATCACATAGCTTCTGAAGTTTGACAGCAATAGGAATCCTTTCATGTTATGTAATTAAATTGCCTCTGGGGAAAACGACACCTTTTTCAGCAGTCTAAATTAAGTCTCTTGTTTATAGCCTTAATCATGTTGTTCTGTACAGGATTGTGGCATGGAAGAGCCACTTTTGATCAAATGCTAACCATATTTCTTATTGTTGATGACACAGGAATCTAACAGTGTGGCATGCATTTATCTCCCTCTTTCTTGACAGTTCTTTTATGCCATCTCTAGCAGTAAGTCCTCCAATGTCATTGTCCTGCTGTTAGCACAGATAATGGTAAGTTTAATGAGTTAGCTTTATGTTACAACTGTAAAATAGCGGAAATGTGCTTGATACTTTTAAGAATTTTACTAATTTCTTTTGTCCTCCTCCTCACATTTGGAGTCACGTGTGGATTAATTCATTTGACTTACAGGGCATGTACTTTGTCTCCTCCGTGCTGCTGATCCGAATGAGTATGCCTCTAGAGTACCGCACCATCATCACCGAAGTCCTTGGCGAGCTGCAGTTCAACTTCTATCACCGTTGGTTTGACGTGATCTTCCTGGTCAGCGCGCTCTCTAGCATACTGTTCCTCTATCTGGCTCACAAACAGGCACCGGAGAAGCATATGGCACCTTAAACTTAGGCCTACTACAGACTGTTAGAGGCCAGTGGTCTCAAAATTTAGATAGAGTAGGGGCAGAAAATGGAGGGACCCAGGGCCTGACATTTGACACACACACACACAATGCTGTGGTAGCATTTTTACCGCTCGCATACTCCTTCCCCACTGGGTGATAACTATGATCACGAGTAGCATCAGCCAGAACGTGAGGGAGAGAAGCAACTCAAGACAGTACTCAGCAGAGAGTGTCCTGTGTGGACTTGAGGCTGGTGCAGAAGCGGAGAGGAGCCAAGAGACTAAAGGGGGAAATACACTGGAACTCTGGGGCAAGAGACGTCTGTGGTAGCTGGGCCAAACACATAGGATTTCCGTTTTAAGGTTCACACGGAGAAGGTTACAGCTTTCGCTTGAGATTGACTGTCATTAAAGCAGAGATTGTAACACTTTGGCCTTAAGTTCATTTTATCAAGCATAGCTTGGTATTATTATGTAACGTAAGTTAGCATCCCATCCCTCCTCATCTGATCCTGCCACATTAAAATAACCAAGAGGTTTCTGTTCTTTTCCGGGAAAGGGACGACGTATCCCTGAAATAGATTCTACCAAAAGGGAGCCTTCGGGTATGTCATTTTTTCTTGATTTCCTGTTAACTAGGCATTATACCCTACATTCAATTTGGTAGTGATGTTTTCTTTTTTTTTTTTTCTATCTGCCCCTCATGCTGTGGGGTGAAACCATGAATAACTTGACTGGGGGAATAAGTCACTTGTGAAAGAAAAATGTTGGAAAGTTTTTAGAACACTCAGACATGCAATTTAAGAAAATTCTGAATTTTATTGCTAAGGTCTTAGTCTCTATTGTATTTTGGGTTTCCAGAGGCCAATGAAGTTTAAAGCATAAAAAGTGAATCCGAAACAAAAACACTATCAAGCGTACTCAAAAGGCAGTTAGTGGTATTTAGCAACCACAACATTGTTACAAAAGCACGATTTTAACAGGCTTATCTTCCAAGATGCTTTAATAAGCAGCTGTCACCTATACAGAGTTATGAATCATCTTTGGTGCTCAAGGAGCCTGTTGGAGTAAGAGACATCATACAGAGAAATGCAGTTATGTTGAAGCTTGGAAGAGATCACATGAAGAATCTTAGCTCCTGCCTTCTCTCTTCCTAAGTTAACCATAAATTAGCCGACAGCAGTAGCCGCCAGAAAGACAAATAACAGAAGACAGTCACGCATGACAAATGGTTTCCAGTGAAGGTTTTCTTCTAAAGAGACTAAACAGGTAGCAGCTCATTCCTTGAGAAAGGATTCCTGTTAAATACCAGAAACAACTCTCAGATAAACAGCCAAAGCTATGATTTGTTTTCATCACATCTCTGTGTCTTCAGAATCGGAAGAAGAATGTGAGGCGGTACTGTGGGCCTGTGTAAAAGAAAGATAGTTCACAAACGGTAGAGTAATGAAAGGGCTGATCTAGCCTGGGGCTGCGTGACTCAAGTCAGGGAGTAGAGTCGCTCGCCAGAAGGCAGGTGACCCCAATTCTACACTTGACTGTTTTCAACCTGCTGTTTGACACGTGAACAAAGTCCTTAATGTCTGTTTATATTTTTTCTTGTAAGACTAGGATAGTAGTCCTGGCGCAGTGGCCCACGCCTGTAATCCCAGCACTTTGGGAGACCAAGGTGGGTGGATTACCTGAGATCAGGAGTTCAAGACCAGTCTGACCAACATGGTGAAACCCCGTCTCAAAAAAAAAAAAAAAGACTAGGATAGGACAGTACTATAATTGACTTAAGAGAAAGTACAGAATTTTTAAAAAACAACTAGAATAGTCTTTATATAAGCATTCTAGAATACAATCAGTGGGTGTTGTGTGTGTTCGTTAAACTGAGTTTATTCAAGTTAGTATTCCACCAATTAGAATTAAATTAATGGAAAGAAGAACGATATTGAGTTAAACTTTTTTAGAGTCTTGGCTTTGCTATAAATTTCCTTTATGAACTTGGATCAGTCCGTTTACTTTTGGACCTCGAGTTCATCTATGAAAAATTGGGCAAAAATACAAAACTGAAACTTACCAAGAAATTTAATCCAAATATATATAGAATGCCTAATCTTTCCTAGTAAAAAAAACTGGACTACCTGTCAATTATTTTAAACAATACTGTCTGACTGGCACCATTTATGTGCTCACTATGAGCCCGGAACTATTCAAAGCACTTTAATGTAGTTAAGAATAATGTTAGTTAACATGATCCTGATAACAATCCTACAAATTATCCCTGTTTTATGGGTGGGAAAACTGAGGAACAGAACAAATAAATCTGTTTTCCCACAACTGACCGATGACAGAACCAGAACATACCGAGATCATCTGATTCAGGCTTTTCTGGGGGGTTCCCATTACAATACTGATAAACTTTTTACCTGTTACCAGCTCTAGACAACTGCTGTCAACTACATGCTGTGAAAGAAATCTGTTGTGCTTATACTGCCTCCTGTCCGCAACAATAACTTGATTTGTTAGTTATCTTTACAGTGTCATTTTCTAGTTTTTAAAGAAAGCTGTAGCAGGCCGGGTGCGGTGGCTCAAGCCTGTCATCCCAGCACTTTGGGAGGCCAAGGTGGGTGGATCACGAGGTCAAGAGATCAAGACCATCCTGGTCAACATGGTGAAACACCGTCTCTACTAAAAATACAAAAAATTAGCTGGGCATGGTGGCGCATGCCTGTAATCCCAGCTACTCAGGAGGCTGAGGCAGGAGAATTGCCTGAACCCAGGAGGCGGGGGTTGCGGTGAGTCGAGATCGCGCCATTGCACTCCAGCCTGGGTAACGAGCGAAACTCCGTCTCAAAAAAAAAAAAAAAAAAAAGAAAGCTGTAGCAAACAGACATTAAATATACTCATTAGGGACTGTACCCACACCCTAGTGAATTAGATCACGAAAAGAAACAGACCACCACTCACTCGTTCTTTTGCCATGTGTGAGTCAGGTTCTGACTCCGCCACTGTTCCTTCTTTAGAATCTGGAGGGCTGTCAAGTGGATCAGCCAGGGAGGAAACAATAGGGATTTTCTTAGCTTGGAAATAATCATAGGCTTGCTTTCCGCAGACTAAAAGTGTGACATTCTTCCCACTGCTCTGGATTCTATCCACCACCTTCTCATAGGCTTCCTCCAGCACATTCACCCCATTCACTTCGATGATGATATCCTCATCCTCCAGCCCAGCCAAGTCAGCAGGGCCACCCTTCTGTACCTGTGAACAGAAAGAAGGCCTGAGTTACCAATCTCAGATACAGAGACAGGCACATCAAACTAGCTCTCCTTCAGGGGAGAGATGAGGAGTTCGAGAATTTATTCTTAACCATGTTATTTCTCCTTGAGGTACAGAAGTTGAGAGAGCTGTTCTGATGCTTGTCTGTTTATGACAACTGTAACTTCCCATCCTCGCATGATTAGCGGTATTATAAATCGTGGTTCAGTGTCATATTGTGTGTCTTTTAGGATGAAGCGGGGTGAACAGATCCCCCTTCTTCACTCCCAACTTCAGAGCTATAGGGAGTCTTCTCGCTCTGTCCCCACAGGGTAAGGGGTGTTATGCCAGGTGCGCAGAAGCAAACAAGTGTGACTGACTAACAGGGTTGTAGTGGCTGTCAACTAGAGTTCAGTCAACTCACACTGTTTGGAGCAGATGGTTGAGAAGCAAAAAAATGTGAGCTTACAACATACTGGTAGCTAACCTGAAGGGTATGGGACCACGACAACTGATCAGAACCCACGTGAGACCCTCAATGTGTGCCTTCAACGTAGTCTCTACTAGGCCATCAGTGGGTGGGAGAAGCTGAGACTATCCTAACTGGCTGTGTTTGTTGAGCTGCTGGAACCAGATTACCATACCTCTTTGATGAATGAGCCTGGCAGACCCCGAATCGAATTTAAGTGAAAGCCATAGCCATTTTCACCTTTAGCCAGCCTGCAGAGTTTAGGCTTATGGTCTCCTACTTCCTCTGTAGTATCTGACGGACTTGAGACTTTCAGAGAAGCGGAAGGAGGAGCTGGAGCCTCCTTGACAGAGCCATTGGGCAGTTCTTGACTTTGATAGTAGAGAAATGGAGAAAAATGAGCCTTTTGAAAAATAAAGGGAAAAAACATTAACTTAATTGTAACCGAATAGTTATACTTTGTTAAATGTGCTAATTTTTAAGGCATCATACGTATCATACACTCTTCTTCCAGATGTGTCTGATTGTAGGCTGTAAAATTTCTCTACTGCCCCAACCAGGAAAGGTATAAGATTGCACTTTGATATGGAGTAATGTGTGTATACATGCACACACATGCACATGAACATAAAATCAGTATAGGATACTGTACAAGGATCTAAAAATATGTCTAAAAAACTGCTAGTTTCTTCGGAGTCCATGATAGTGATCAATTCACTCAGCAATCTATACATAGCCCCGCTGGGAAATGACACGTGACTGACTAGCCCAGTACCTCATGCAGAGTACATTCTTCCTGCCTTTCAGAAAGATGGTCTTCAGAGCTCCTGAGACACATTAGTAAAAGTAAAACACGACCAGGCGCGGTGGCTCACACCTGTAATCCCAGCACTTTGGGAGGCCGAGGCGGGTGGATCACGAGGTCAAGTGATCGAGACCATCCTGGTCAACATGGTGAAACCCCGTATCTACTAAAAATACAAAAATTAGCTGGGCATGGTGGCGCGTGTCTGTAATCCCAGCTACTCCAGAGGCTGAGGCAGGAGAATTGCCTGAACCCAGGAGGTGGAGGTTGCAGTGAGCCGAGATCATGCCATTGCACTCCAGCCTGGGCAACGAGCGAAACTCCGTCTCAAAAAGAAAAAACGTAAGACACTTGTGATGGTTAACGTTAGGTACCAGCTTGACTGGATTAAGGAATACCTAGAAGCCCAGCGAGGCATTATTTGGGTGTGTGTCTGAGGGTGGTTCCAGAGGGGATTGGCGTGCAAGTCCAGATGAACTCAGAAAAGGCAGTGTCTGTCGTCTGCTGGAGCTTGATAACACTCTTCCTCTCCTGTGCTTGGACATCAGAATTCCAGGTTCTCAGGCCCTTGATCTCCAAGATTTACACTGGCAGCCCCCAAATGCACAGAAGGAGACAAGTATAACTGCCAGTCAGGGTTGATGCCGGTAGTGTGGCTCCATCAGATTTGGACTGGCATCCCAGGGTCTCAAGCTTGAAGACAGCCTGTCGTGGGGCTTCTCAGCCTCCACAATCACACAAGCCAATCCCCCTAATCAGTCTCTTCTCATACCTGTATCTATATATCCTATTAGATCTGTCTCTCTGGAGAATGCTAATGTAACACTATTTTTATCACTATCTGAAGACTCAAAGCTACCAGAAGAGACCAACCCATATACACTGTAGTAACTGGTGAGAGGGTGACAGCTAGTAGATGGTCACGTATTGTAACAGAAGTTAATTCCAAGCCTTGCTGCTTCCCAGCACCCTTCCAGTCCTGGGATCTTCCGTACTTCCTTTACTACGTATTGTAACCATTAGCTGTCACTTACACCTAACTCTCAAACATCTTTAAGCACTTCTAATTCATACCAACTCCCAGACCATCCATGTGAAGAAGTGATGGTCTTGAATACCGAAGAGGCATAGAACAGGAAACAATTGATTTTTGTTTAATAGAATTAACAGCCTAACTGGCTGTTTTCATTGAGACAATTAGAAGGGTGGACCTGGGTATGGTATGGTCCTGGATCAGCAGCTAAATAGCTGCCCACAACTGTACAGAACATTTGTTGGCGATGAATAGGAAATTGAGCAATGGCAGGTGAGCAGTGTGGGCTCTACTGCAAATCGCACTGTTTAGCAGCCTGGCTAAAATTAGATTTTGAGTCCTCTGGTTACCATCTGTCTCACCACAAGACCATACCTCCTTCCTTTCTATGCGAGAATACCACCAGCGTAGAACCTCCTACTTACCCAGTTCAACTAACTTCAGACCTCTCAGTGATACACTTGCAACAGTTCCACAATGGAGTCTTTCTCTTTAAAATATGGAAAATTATCAGGTGACTCATTACATGCACAAATACCTCTGATAACACTACCTGAAGAAGCAAATCAACTGTATCTGACAGTCACAGCTCATCTTGAGGCAAAGTGCAGTAACATTAAAACAATGAGATTGTGGCCGGGCTTGGTGGCTCATGCTTGAAATCCCAATGCTTTGGGAGGCTAGGGTGGGCAGATCACTTGAGGTCAGGAGTTCGAGACCAGCCTGGTCAACATGGTGAAACTTCATCTCTACTAAAAATACAAAAATTAGGCCAAGCGTGGTGGCTCACGCCTGTAATCCAAGCACTTTGGAGGCCAAGGCGGGCGGATCACCTGAGGTCTGGAGTTCAAGACCAACCTGACCAACATGGTAAAACCCTATCTTTATTTAAAAAAAAAAAAAAAATTAGCCAGGTATAGTAGTAGCAGGTGCCTGTAGTCCCAGCTACTCAAGAGGCTGAGGCAGGAGAATCACTTGAACCCAGGAGGCAGAGGAGAGCCAAGAACACACCACTGCACTCCAGCCTGGGTAACAAGAGCGAAACTCCGTCTCAAAAAAAAAAAAAAAAAACACACGTAATGAGATTTTATTTATTTATTTATTTATTTGAGACAGAGTCCTGCTTTGTCACCAGGCACCAGGCTGGAGTGCCGTGGCACGATCTCGGCTCACTGCAACCTCCGACTCCCGGGTTCAAGCAATTCTCCTGCCTCAGCCTCCCAAGTAGCTGGGACTACAGGCGCGTGCCACCACACCCAGCTAATTTTTGTATTTTTTTAGTAGAGACAGGGTTTCACCATGTTGGCCAGGCTTCGGCCTCCCAAAGTGCTGGGATTACAGGCATGAGCCATTGTGCCTGGCCGAGATTTTATTCATGCTTCATTCAGATATTTGAGTGTCTGGTTTGTGCCAGGGACTGCTAGAGGGGTTTGTTTTATTTACTAATGTATCTCAAAGATCCACCCTTCACCCCAACCTACAGGGCTTACTTTGGAGAGGGGGGAAGGAGAGGATGAGGGCAAGCCTCTTTTTAGATCAAAGTTCTATATTAACCAAAACAGAAAAATTACAGTTAAATCATTCTATAAGATCAGATGGGGGTTAAAATCCCCTTTACAACAAACAACTTTAGCAGCCGCCTCCAATTCCTGCTTGACTTTTTCTGCCAAATGCGAAATGACTCATCATTCATGGCAGCTGCAGTTGGTTCTTTTTTTTTTTTTTAAAGGCGGGGTTTCACCACGTTGGTCAGGCTGGTCTTGAACTCCCGACCTCAGGTGATCCACCTGCCGTGGCCTCCAAAGTGTTGGATTACAGGCGTGAGCCATCGTACCCGGCCTCCTAACCAGCTAATTAAAGTTGAAAGGAGATACGGAAAATATATTAACATACTTGGCGGTGAAACCCCCATCTTTTTTTTTTTTTTTTTTTTTGAGACGGAGTTTCACTCTTGTTACCCAGGCTGGAGTGCAATGGCTCGATCTCGGCTCACCGCAACCTCCGCCTCCTGGGCTCAGGCAATTCTTCTGCCTCAGCCTCCCAAGTAGCTGGGATTACAGGCACGCGCCACCATGCCCAGCTATTTTTTTGTATCTTTAGTAGAGATGGGGTTTCACCATATTGACCAGGATGGTCTCGATCTCATGACCTCGTGATCCACCCGCCTCGGCCTCCCAAAGTGCTGGGATTACAGGCTTGAGCCACCGCACCCAGCAGAAACCCCCATCTTAAAAAAAAAAAAATTAGCTGGTTAGGAACAAGTAGCATGCCATTAAAGACTTCTGTTCAGGTTGATATCAAGTATTTTCTGGGTATGACAGTTCAAGTAACTAAAAAAGCCGTTAAACCAATTCATTGTTTAATCCTGCTTACAAGATTACCTTGAACTATCTCATTAAAATGTACTGAGGAGGAATATGGTACAATGAATTACAGGTCCAAGAATTTGGGTTCAAATACTAGCTTCAGTTTTTACTAAGCTGCGTGACTTTAACAAAGTACTTAATCTCTCTAAGCTTCAGTTTCCTAATCTATGAGGAGGGCCTAATATATCACCACCCATCATATTCCTCCCTCTGTATCATTTATTTTGGAATCCGCTATTACTGTATTTTACAGAGAACATTTATCTTGTTCATCTTTACGATAAACACTTAGCAAGACAGATGGTACTTAGAAGGCCCCCAGATACCTGTTAAACTAGACTGAACCTCAATTCTTGTGTTAAAGGTGTTTAAAAAAACAAAACCATTTTGGGAGGCCAAGGCGGGTGGATCACGAGGTCAAGAGATCGAGACCATCCAGGTCAACATGGTGAAACCCCATCTCTACTAAAGATACAAAAAATTAGCTGGGCATGGTGGTGCGTGCCTGTAATCCCAGCTACTCAGGAGGCTGAGGCAGGAGAATTGCCTGAACCCAGGAGGCGGAGGTTGCGGTGAGCCGAGATCGTGCCATTGCACTCCAGCCTGGGTAACAAGAGCGAAACTCCGTCTCAAAAAAAAAAAAAAAGTTAAAACACGCAGTAGTAGGTGTTATGATAAAGAGCTGTTGAGAGAAAATATAGTTTCATTCAGCTTGGTCTTGGTCAGTGTTTCCCTTTTATTTGCTAAGAGTTTACAAGCTGTTTAATAATCCTTTCTAGGCTTTTACACGCCATTGATAGAACTTAACTGACCTAAAGCTCAAAATCTAATTGTTCCCTATTTTGGGAACAATTTTATTTCCAGACTTAACTGTTCTCCATAGATTTTCTCAGATCACCGAGTAAGTCCGCAGTTACATTCGCAAATTGTTTCAAAATCTTAAGAACCAAGCACTTAAAACTCCTCAGTCATTTGGCATTCTCTTGTCACGACCCGTTGGAGGTCAGTTCAGCCTTAATGAGGATTGTTAGGCCTCTTCCAGTTTAAGGAGCAAAGTCCTAACTCGGTGCAAAGTTTGAGGACAGGAGTGAAGGGGCCCGGCCTTACTGCGTGAATCTATGGCTATTATTCATATTACTTACCAGTCTGTACATGCTGTCTGTCTCTTTGTCTACCACCAACAGTGAAGTCTGATCTCCTCCCTTTCTAATCATTTCCACCACACTGTCATGATCCAGGGTTTCCACAGACTCGCCATTGACAGCAACCACCAGGTCATCGTTCTTCAAGCCGGCCTCTTCTGCTGGACTTCCAGAGTCTATGTCCTTGATGATTTGACCTACCCTCCCCCACCCCCAAAAGTAAAATTATCAGTAAGTCCCCTAGAAAAATAAACATTTTCTGCGGGAGCCCAAAGCCCTGATGAAATAGACAGAAAAGGCATGCTGAGTACAACCACCCTCCCAGAAAGCTTATCGGCACATTATCTGGGTTTGTTTCCTGCTCAGAACTCGCTCCAGGAAGTAACCCAGCCATTAACAATGAAGGAGTCTTAATGGAAATAATCATGTTACTAAAAGTGTCTGACACTCGGTTTTGGCAAAAAGCGTACTAAAGGTCTGCAGGTTCCGAGGAAGTCGGTGGGCATACTTGTAGCCACGTGTCTTATGTAAAAGCTGTCATAAAAGACGCGGAAGAATAAAGAACAAAATCCAGGGCCGGGCGCGGTGGCTCAAGCCTGTAATCCCAGCACTTTGGGAGGCCGAGGGCGGGTGGATCACGAGGTCAAGAGATCGAAACCATCCTGGTCAACATGGTGAAACCCCGTCTCTACTAAAAATACAAAAAAAAATTAGCTGAGCATGGTGGCGCGTGCCTGTAATCCCAGCTACTCAGGAGGCTGAGGCAGGAGAATTGCCTGAACCCGGGAGGCGGAGGTTGCGGTGAGCCGAGATCGCGCCATTGCACTCCAGCCTGGGTAACAACAGCGAAACTCCGTCTCAAAAAAAAAAAAAAAAAGAACAAAATCCAAAACTCTGGACCTTAAGAAAGCCATGCTGGCATTTTAGTAGCAGTTGGACGTGTGCGGTTGTGAATGTATTTGTATGTACACTCCTCGAGGATGTGCCTTCGGCCTTCTGACTTCAACCATCTTTACCGGGTGCCACCAGAGCTCTCACTTTTTTTTTTTGAAACAAGCTCCTGTTTCACTTTTCCAGCTAGCTGCTGGGTATCTCCAAAATATCTCACATATTTCTCAACTGTAATGTGTTCAAAGCAAAAATCAGCTCTGCCCTTTCTCCATCCCAAGGCCCCTCCTCTTGGTTACCTGTTAGTGGAGCGACATCCTCCTAGTCACCAACACTTAGCAACTGATTCTTCCCCAGCATCCAGTCCCGGTGTCTAGATGACGGCTAAGTCCTCTGATGCTACCGTCATGGCTTACACATCCCACTTCCTGTACCCTGAATGCAGTTCGCATTAATTCCTGCCTGGAATTCGACCTAAACTGGCAGGGCCTTTCCTACTTCTCCCTTCCCCAGCCCTCTTAGATACAGATCTGCCTTCAGATCCATCTCAATACACATTCCTGACCAAGTCACTTCCTGGCGCAATAGAATGAGCATGGATTTTGGAACTAAACAACTATTTCACCTTACATAATTACTGTATCTTCTCCAAGTCCTCCATTTCAGCAATTCTTGCATAATTGTGAGGAGTAATTGAGACATGCAAAGCCCCCAAGATATTATAGGCTTTTTTTTTCCTTCTCCCTTAGACTGCTCAAAAAACAACTCCCCATCGTCTAATAAGCCAAGTCCAAAACTGGTCAATCTTGCATCCAGGTCCCCTTATCACCTCTGTCCAACCTGCCCTTCCAATGAATTTTTTTTTTTTTTTTGAAGATGGGGTTTCACCATGATGGCCAGGCTGGTATTGAACTCCTGTCCTCAGGTGATCCACGCCCCTGGCCTCCCAAAGTGCTAGGATTACAGGCGTGAGGCACCACGCCCGGCCATGAATTCTTACACTACACATCATATGCCAATCGAACTGTGCCCATCTCCTGGCTGTGTTCACATGACTCCTATCTTCCTGGAATGATCTTCCTTGCCCCAGCTCTGTCTACTTTCCCAAATCTATTCAGGTTACAAAGCCTGAACTCAAGTGCCACCGCTGCCATGAGGGCTTCTGGTAGGTACCTTTTCAGTGAGAAAAGCTTACTCTAACCTCGAATTATCACAGTGCTTGATCTGCCCCTGCTTGAAGGTCTTTACCTCTATCTCCCTTCATTTTGCACATAAGCCTCTTATCTACTAAGTGTGGGCGGCACCTTGACTAAAGAATTCCTAACTGAGTCATGTGATATTCTTTCTCCAAGTCACTGAGGATGTTTTTACAAAATTAACCAAATTAATATTTGATGAATTAATGTAAACAGAGTGAAAATAGCAACTTAGGAATGACTAAGAGTTTATACGGCCTGAACTCATGTTCTTTTATGAATTTACCTTCCCTGAAAGAACCTAGTGCTCTTCCTATTGAGCTGCAAGGAAGGAGGACTCTCATGCACGCCTGGGCCTCAGGTCCAGCAGCGACCTGTAGCTGGCTCACATCGGCTCCAAAAACCGATTCTTAGCAGTACTTCTGTGTGTTCAGTGACATCAGTGTTAGTAAGTTTAAATTGGACGTAGGGGAATATTTACATCACAAAAAGCAAATGCTACCAATTTGGACTTTCCCCCCGCCCCCAGAGCCATCTTACCAGGATACAGATTCTGCCTCATCATTCAGCTATGGAAACTTTAGGATGCCCAGTATCCCACCCTCATGTGACATAGAATCTGACCCAGCTGTGCCTCCCAGTTTCTTGCTGTGCCCCCCATGCATCAGGTTAGGAGCTGAGAGCCTAACGGAACTCTGGAGTCAAACTGGGATGAGGAGTTTGTTGGTCACACTGCAAAGTTTCCTGCTCTTGTGCCTTACCTTTCTGTTCTGGGCCTGCCCTCAGATAGAAACCGTAGCCATCCCTTCCTTTCCTCATCTCCACAATTCGGGGCTGGTGGGGTAACAGTTTCAAACTGGCTGTTTCTCTTTTGAATTGTATCTTCTGCTCTCGGTGATGCTTGTCAGTTTCTTTGTCCACCAGCAGGAACATGACACGGCTTCCTGACTTCTTCACCTGCAGCAACACACAGATGAGGAACCACATCAACCCCCAAGAACAATGTAGGGAATAAAAAGGTTTCTGTATAAAGACCCACGGTCTCTAGGTTCCACACAAGATGGGGATAGAAGGCCTGCATTTAAGCTGCAATACTACGTCCTACCAGCTGACTGACAGGTATCTACCTCCACATCCATAGTTGTTTTTCCCTTACTTATGACCCACCCACATAGGTACTAAGCCCAAGAAGGAGCTGGAATTCAGAAAACCCATAAAGGTGTGTAGGTAAAGGCAACAATAAGAGTTTGTAGAAAAAGAAAGTAAAGCTCCACTTCAAAAAATCATTCTACAAAGAGAAGTTAGTCAATTTCTAAGGTTCCATGTGACCTCAAAGGAAAATCTGTTATCCTCCACTTCCTATAAAATGTTTCAGTATTGCTGGGTGCAGTGGCTCACGCCTGTAATCCTAGCACTGTGGGAGGTCAAGGCGGGCAGATAACCTGAGGTCGGGAGTTCGAGACCAGCCTGACCAACATGGAGAAACCCGGTCTCTACTAAAAATACAAAATTAGCCAGACATGGTGGCGAATGTCTGTAATCCCAGCTACTTGGGGGGGCTGAGGCAGGAGAATGGCTTGAACCTGGGAGGCAGAGGTTGTGTGAGCGGAGATCGTGCCACTGCACTCCAGCCTGGGCAATAAGAGTGAAACTCCGGCTCAAAAAAAATTTTTTTCAGTATAATCAACTCAACAGTAATTTTATTGACTGATTGAGACAGAGTTTCACTCTTTTTGCCCAGGCTGGAGTGCAGTGGCACAATCTTGGCTCATCACAACCTCTGCATCCCAGGTTCAAGCGATTCTCCTGCCTCAGCATCCCAAGTAGCTGGAATTACAGACATTTGCCACCACGCCTGGCTAATTATTTGTATTCTTAGTGGAGATGGGGTTTCTCCATGTTGGTCAGGCTGGCCTCGAACTCCCGACCCCAGGTGATCTGCACACCTCAGCCTACCAGAGTGCTGGGATTATGGGTGTGAGGCACCAGGCCCGGCCCTCAACAGTGAATTTATTATAAATTCAGAGGGTGGTGGCACATGCCCGTAATCCCAGTACTTTGGAAGGCCAAGACGTACAGATCACTTGAGCCTAGTTGTTCAATAACAGCCTGGCCAACATAGTGAGACCCTGTCTCTACAAAAAATATAAAAATTAGCCAGGCGTGGTGGTGCACACCTGTAGTCCCAGCTACTCAGGAAGCTGAGGTGGAAGAATCACCTGAGCCCGGGAGGCTGAGACTGCAGTGAGCCAAGACTGTCCCATGACACTCCCGCCTGGGTGACAGAATGAGACCCTGTCTCAATCCAACAGTTCAGAGGGAGCTCCCAATCGAATACAAACCAGATCCAAAAGGTAAAGGTAGGCCGGGCGCGATGGCTCAAGCCTGTAATCCCAGCACTTTGGGAGGCCGAGGCGGGTGGATCACGAGGTCAACAGATCGAGACCATCCTGGTCAACATGGTGAAACCCCGTCTCTACTAAAGATACAAAAAATTAGCTGGGCACGGTGGCGCGTGCCTGTAATCCCAGCTACTCGGGAGGCTGAGGCAGGAGAATTGCCTGAACCCAGGAG
>CM052667.1:40757719-40773870 GCA_028533165.1 Leontopithecus rosalia | reverse complement strand
CCCCGTCTCTACTAAAGATACAAAAAATTAGCTGGGCATGGTGGCGTGTGCCTGTAATCCCAGCTACTTGGGAGGCTGAGGCAGGAGAATTGCCTGAACCCAGGAGGCGGAGGTTGCGGTGAGCCGAGATCGCGCCATTGCACTCCAGCCTGGGCAACAAGAGCGAAACTCCGTCTCAAAAAAAAAAAAAAAAGAATTAAGCAATATTCCTGTTCTCTCTCCCTCTTTTTCTTCCTCTTTCTCCCTCTCCTTCTCTCCTTTTTTCTTTAAAAAATAAAAAATAAACTATCATTGTGAGCAGAGTATTAGTGAGGTAAGACCTACAATATGAAACAAATTAAGGAAACCTTTGAGAATTAGGCGGGATTCAATTTAAGCCTACAGATGGATGGCATTTCAACAAGTGCAGAAGTAGGACAAGACCATTTTAGACACAGAACAGTGCAGACAGCACGTTTTCAAAGTGGGAAAGTTGGCCAGGCATGGTGGCTCACACCTGTAATCACAGCACTTTGGGAGGCAGAAGAAGGCAAATCACTTGAAGTCAGGAGTTCAAGATCAGCCTAGCCAACATGGCGAAATTCTGACTCTACTAAAAAAATACAAATATTAGCCAGGCGTGGTAGTGGGCATCTGTAATCACAGCTACTGGGGAGGCTAAGGCAGGAGCATCACTTCAACCCAGGAAGCAGAGGTTACACTGAGCTGAGATAGTGCCACCGCAATCCAGCCTGGGCGACAAAGTGAGACACTGTCTCTAAAACAAGTAAGTAAGGGGGCAGTGGCTCATGCCTGTAATCCTAGCACTTTGGGAGGCTGAGGTGGGTGGATCACCTGAGGTGAGGCGTTCAAGACCAGCCTGGCCAAATGGTGAAAACCCATCTTTAAAAAAAAAAAAAAGAAAGAAAGTGGGAAAGCTTAGGGGTGTGGTCAAGGAAGAGCTAAAACCCAATGTGGTTGAAGGCCAGCCAACAGAAGGGAAATCATGGGTGACAAATGAGACTATAAAGGCCTTGAATATCAGCCCAAGGGATGTGGCCTTTGCTTGATGCAAAGGGGGCATCACTCAAGGCTTTTAAGCAGAGGAATGACAGGATCAGAGTTGGGTTCCAAGAATGGCAGGTAGCCTGGACTCAAGCAAGGACACACTGAGAGACTATTGTCAAAATCCTGCTCTCACATGATAAAGGGCCTGACCTGCATGGCAGCCGTTGGAATAGAAGAGGGAGAGGTGGCTCCTCTCCCTCAGAGAAATGGTGAGCCACCATGCAGAGGTGGCTCAGAACGGCTGTGACAACACAGATGTCCAAAACGCCTCTTAACACTCACCACGACAAGCGGCTGGGACGAACCACGGGTGCAGCAGCACCCAGGTGTCGGGGCCCACGGGCTCCCCCTGCTCTTCCTAATCACTGCTTACTCCCTGACATGTAGTTTTCTCGTTGTGGTTTCACTGTCCTGAGGAAAAATCCCTTGTTGCAGAGTGACAAACGCACAGTTAAGTCTTCTGAGGCCACAGCTCAATGTCAACACAGCTGCGCTTTGGGTTCCTCCTAGTCCAGGGGTTGCAAGGACACTGTAGTTCTGTAGCCACTCACTTTTCTGCCTGCTTCTCCACAAGGGCCAGTTGTAAACTTTCCCTGAACTACTGTGGCTCAGCCTTGAAACCTTTCCTGCTCCAAGCCCTGAACTGCCTCCCCTTCTATTATGGACTGAATTTTGCCCCCAAGTTCCAGTTCATACATTGAAGCCCTAATCCCCAGTGTGACTATACTTGGAGACAGGAACTTTAAAGAGGCAACTGAGGTCATAAGGGTGGGACCCTAATTCAATAGAACTGGCACCCTTATAGAAAGAGGAAGAGGGACAGGTGCAGTGGCTCACACCTGTAATCCCAGCACTTTGGGAGGCAGAGGTGCGTGGATCACCTGAGGTCGGGAGTTCGAGACCAGCCTGACCAACATGGAGAAACCCCGTCTCTACTAAAAACACAAAATTAGCTGTGTATGGTGGTGCGTGCCTGTGATCCCAGCTACTCAGGAGGCTGAGGCAGGAGAATCACTTGAACCTGGGAGGCAGAGGTTGCAGTGAGCCGAGCCTGCACCGCTGCACTCCAGCCTGGCAACAGAGTGAGTCTCAAAAGAAAAAAAAAAAAAGGATGGTCTAGTCATGAGGAAGGAGACGGCAACGTCGGTTTGAGGGGGTTTCAAGTAGAGAACCTGACAGAACATCACCTAGAGCTCAGGAGACGCTGGGCCAGAGTCCAGGGTTGGGGCACAGAGTCTGCACAGCAGCACTGCGTGAAGCCCAGGAAGGAGGGTAGGAAAGGCAGCGGTCCAAGGACAAAGCCTTTGCGAGGCCTGCATCTAAGTGATAGAAAGATGAAACAAAAGGAATAATCAGAAATCAAAATGCCAAAATGTTCGTGTCATCAAAACTGAAAGAAGAATTTTAAGATGGGATAGTTAGCAAGGCCAAATAACGCTAAGAGGTAGAGACTATGAAAATTGTCAGAAAATGCCACTGACGTTCAGAAAACGGAAGTCGGGGCAGATAAGAAACTAAGAAGAAGTGAATACCAAGGAACAGATGCCAGAAATGTTGCTGCATTTGAAAGAGAGAAATCAGAGGGTTGGAGGAGCAGCTGGAGGGAAAAGTGGGGTTGCTGGACACTTTTATTTTTAACATTAAGAAAATGATCAGCAGGTTTCTGTAACCAGGGATGATGTGGAGAACATGGGAGCTGGAGTTAGCCTTGATGAGATGGAACAGCTCTTCTCCAGGGGCCGGCGAGAAGCGGGAAAAAAATGGTAGAAGGAAGAAACCAAGGTCACTTACCTCAGCATCAATCTCTCCTATGAAGTAGTTGACAAAATTCAGGAACTTGGAGAATATGGAGCACAAGCACCACAGAAAAATACTCTCTAGGGTTAAAACGGGCAAAGCAGGGAAGGTGGCCAGGAGGGGCCGGTGGAGTAGCTGCTGCTTTTCATGAAAAGATAACTCCATGGCCGGGCGCGGTGGCTCACGCCTGTAATCCTAGCACTTCGGGAGGTTGAGGTGGGTGGATCACCTGAAGTCAGGAGTTCAAGACCAACCTGGCCATCATGGTGAAACCCCATCTTTAAAAAATAAAATAAAAAATAAAAAAATAAAATTAAGAAAAGATAACTCCATGAGGAAGAGGAGGCCAGCATGCCACCTTTCCATTTTCAAGAGACTCTAGAAATCTAGACTTACATAAAATGTCCCCGTTTTAAAAAACGGACAGCTATTTCAGACTTAAAAGAAACTCTATAGAAACCAAAACAGAATAGAGCCCCTGAGCTGGCGGTGAACTAAGGCCACAGCGTTAGTTCACTACAAAGAGTCGGTGAATTGAACTAAAATGTCCAAGAAACAACTTAGGTTAAAAATATATATAAATATATTTATATATATTTTATATATATATTAATATATATATAATAAGCTTACAGCAGCAGAGGTTCTCATGGATTTTCTCACAGTAATATACATCAAGCATAGAAAAGGAAAGTGGTAACTTTTAACCTAAATTGGGGCTTAACATGTTTTTAAAATATAAGGGTAGGCTGGGTGCAGTGGCTCATGCCTATAATCCCAGCACTTTAGGAGGCCAAGACAGGTGGATCACTTGAGGTCAGGAGTTCGAGACCAGCCTGGCCAACATGGTGAAACTCCATCTCTACTAAAAATACAATAAAAAAAAAATGAGCTGGGCATGGTGGTAGGCGCCTGTAGTCCCAACTACTCAGGAGGCTGAGGCAGGAGAATTGCTTGAACCCGGGAGGCAGAGGTTGCAGTGAGCCGAGATTGTACCATTGCACTCCAGCCTGGGTGAAAGAGTGAGACTTCATCTCAAAAAAAAAAAAAGAAAAAATGAAAAAATCAGCCAGGTGTGGTGGTGGGCACTTGTAATCCCAGCTACTCGGGAGGCTGAGGCAGGAGAATCACTTGAACCCAGGAGGCGGAGGTTGCAGTGAGCTGAGATCATGTTCTTGTACTCTAACCTGGGTGACAAGTGAAACTCTGTCTCAAATAAAAAATAAAATAAAAAATAAAAAATTATCTGGGTGTGGTGGTACATGTGTGTAATCCCAGCTACTGAGGAGGCTGAGGCACAGGAATTACTTGAACCCGGGAGACAGAGATTGCAGTGAGCCAAGACCACTCACTCCAGCCTGGGCAACACAGAAAGACTTAATCTCAACAAACCGACCAACCCATAAAGATAGGATTGTGTGGGCTGGGCGCGGTGTCTCACACCTGTAATCCCAGCACTTTGGGAGGCCAAGGCGGGTGGATCACGAGGTCAACAGATCGAGACCATCCTGATCAACACAGTGAAACCGTCTCTACTAAAAATACAAAAAATTAGCTGGGCACAGTGGCGCGTGCCTGTAATCCCAGCTACTCAGGAGGCTGAGGCAGGAGAATTGCCTGAACCCAGGAGGCGGAGGTTGCGGTGAGCCGAGATAGCGCCATCGCACTCTAGCCTGGGTAACAGGAGGGAAACTCCATCTCAAACAAACAAACAAACATAGGATTGTGAGGATTTCTAGATCTACAAGGAACACAGAGCTGGAATGTTAGACTGTGGGGCCAACATGAATTGGCAGGTAAGAGGATCTAGGAGTTTGGGACTGGGAAGATGAAATGTTTCAGAGGCTAGCTCAGCAGCATGAATGGGGAGGAAAGAAGGGACTTAGGAAGCACTTTCAAAAGTTAACGGGTTGACACAAGAAAAGTCTTCTTAAAAGATCTTTAGAGCAGAATAGTTCCCCATGCTGCAATTCCAAAGGAGCCATGTGTGTATACAAAAGGCAATCTGTATTTTTGTTTCCATCTTTCCCTGGGATCTCTTCTGAGTAAAGTCGAGTAGAAACAGCAAGGTTGCCAAACCTAGGTTTTAATCCTGGTTTCACTGCTTGTTCACTGTGAGAACTTGGGTGAGTTTCTTAATTTTGAGCTGAAGATAGAAAAGCCCCTAAAACAGGAAGTGCATGTGGGTGAGGTGAAGGTAACTTACAGGAGGACACGTGAGGCCTCGGCACAGCTTCCGGAGCGTCGAAGTCCCCTCCGTGCAAATCACTCTTCCCTGTCCTCTGGTGGAAGCCCTAGTGTAATGGGAGTCCCATTTTCCGAGAACATTTGAAATTTGCTCTGATTTTCTTTTTGCAGCAAACAAGAAGCAATTATAGACTAGGAATAGGCAATCTGCTCTGCCCAGACCACTTCTGCAAAGCAAATTTCAGCTGCTGAAAAGTCAGGGCTGGAGATGTTGTTCCCCATGAAAGAAAGATCAAATAATAAACTCTGGACTCAAAAGTATCCTGTAAGTCTGAAAGCCAGATATACAGAACCAGATGCTGTATATCAAGGAGGTATAAGAGTCCAGGGCCCTTTGACAGAATTTCAAAGACTAAGCTGGCCAGAGAGTTCCACCACCTGGAGCAGATGAGCTCTAACAAAGTGAACATAAGGGACCCAAGGAACAGACATCAGAGGAGAAGACGGAGTGAGTGAAGCTTTACCTTAGCTACAGATACCTGGCGCAGCTAGGGACCTTCACAGCCAAGGAGCAACTAGTGAGCAGGCTCACTAGTTGAGCAGCATCACTCAAATGCCAAAAGATCAGAGAAAGGGCATGGGATAAACAGCATTCTGCTCGGAGGGAGAAAAATAGAAGGGCGCCGTCACCAGCAACGGCCAGATGCAATGAACTACGATCAGGAACGACAGAGCCCAGGTACTGTCATCTCTGCTCATCTTCCAAGGTCTGGGACTTACAAGTGGTAGGATTATTCCATAAATATAGTAATCTACACCTGAACCCACCATTACCCTACCTAATAGTAATTAGGGATCAATTATACAGTCAGTATCACACCACAAAGAAAACAGAGCCTCAAGCCAGGCGCAGTGGCTCACGCCTGTAATCCCAGCACTTTGGGAGGCCGAGGCGGGTGGATCACGAGGTCAAGAGATCGAGACCATCCTGGTCAACATGGTGAAACCCCGTCTCTACTCAAAATACAAAAAATTAGCTGGGCATGGTGGCGCGTGCCTGTAATCCCAACTACTCAGGAGGCTGAGGCAGGAGAATTGCCTGAACCCAGGAGGCGGAGGTTGCGGTGAGCCGAGATCGCGCCATTGCCCTCCAGCCTGGGTAACAAGAGCGAAACTCCGTCTCAAATTAAAAAAAGAAAGAAAACAGAGCCTCTCCCCACAAGGCACTTACGTAACCAACACCCAATCCATGAAAAAAACTAAACAGTAAAAACTTAGCAGACTGCCGGTGAGTAATGTTTAACCCTAGTTACTTTGCGGAAGGGTATCTGATTGTATAACCCAGGATGGAACCACAGAGCAAATTATTTCTGTCTCATTGAGGCATAAGGAGAAGAAAGGGCAGGGTCTCTCTGGCAACATTCAACCTAGACATTATTTGCTTTCCACTGAAGTCCATGCTTGCCTGTAAAACACTCTGAACTTCAGCAAGAAAAAAAGCAACGTTCTCAGGACATTTGACCAGGTGTATCTGCACAGTGTGGATTCTGAGGAATGCTGTTCCCGCAGCACTTGGTCTATCTGTTTAACAAGAAAGAAAAAAAAACAAACCCACTAGACTTTTGTTAGGAAAATACAGTTCGTGGGGACTGCGCGATGTTAAGTGAGCAACTATAGAGAGGCTGAGAATTCGCTACAGGCATCAGCCCTGACTCCAAGGCTTCACGCCTCACATCAGCCATGTCTTCAGAGCCTGCGGAGCCTTAGCACATGCTGTCTCTTCCAATAGCATAAGCAAAAAAAGAAAAAAAAAAATCCTACTATATCTGAGCTGGTACTGACAGATGTCTCTAGCAAGGAAGAGATAAAGGAAATTGAGTTTAAAAATAAACTCAATTTCACCCTTCTTCAAATATATTTTACCTAGAATGCAGATCATATTTAAGGCTGGCCAAATTTCTCCTTCAAAAAGCAAGGCGTGGGCCAAGCACAGTGGCTCACGCCTGTAATCCCTGCACTTTGGAAGGCTGAGGCAGGTGGATCGCCTGAGGTCAGGAGTTCAAGATTAGCCTCACCAACATAGTGAAACCCCGTCTCTACTAAAAATACAAACAATTAGCTGGGTGTGGTGGCAGGCACCTGTAATACCAGAGGCTGAGTCAGGAGAATCACTTGAACCCTGGAGGCGGAGGTTGCAGAGAGCTGAGATTGTGCCATTGCACTCCAGCCTGGGCAACAAGAATGAGACTCCGTCTCAAAAAAAAAAAAAAAAAAAACAAGAAGAAAAGAAAAGCAAGGCATATGGAAATTCAAATACTCAAGTATATTTACTTTACATAATTAACATCAAAAATAGAAGGAGAAGCAGGGCTCTAAAATATGTATTTGCTTAGTGTACTTTCCCGTTGTGATATTAACTGGTCTTAGCCAGGGACACACTTCCAATGTGAGAATTTAATGAACTGAGAATTATCTAGAGAAGAGTGATCACAGACTGTCATATAAATGAGAGATAACTTTTATCTCTCATTTGTGATAAAGAATGGGATCTACTTATTTCAAAGTTCACTTGACCTGCTGATACTAAGTACCTTTCCTACCCCCAGCCACCATACACAATACTTTGTCCTATACGGAAGACTCTGGGCTGGAGTTCAAGGCCTTTCACACTTTGATTGCTTATCTAAGAGTTCCACCAGTTGGGAGAGGGATTGTGGAGCCAAGATTGTGTGGAAACAGAAGCACCCACAGAGAGAGGTCACCCTCATGCTGCTGACAGAACTGGTACCTGAAAACAGCTCAGCCAACCTGAGGGTCAGCTGAGACACGGGTGCTCCCCAAATCAACATTTTGCGTTCCATGATTTTGGAACTTGTATTTCTACACCCCTCACTTTTTTTTTTTTTTGAGACAGTCTCGCTCTGTTGCCAGGCACCAGGTTGGAGTGCAGTGGCACAATCTCAGCTCACTGCAACCGCTGCCTCCCGGATTCAAGCAATTCTCCTGCCTCAGCCTCCCAAGTAGCTGGGACTACAGGCACGCGCCACCACGCCCAGCTAATTTTTGTATTTTTAGTAGAGACAGGGTTTCACCATGTTGGCCAGGATGGTCTCGATCTCTTGACCTGGTGATCCGCCCGCCTCGGCCTCCCAAAGTGCTGGGATTACAGGCGTGAGCCACCGCGCCCGGCCAACTCCCCTCACTTTTGTTGGTCTGTCTGGACTACACGAGTCCTGCCTCAAGACAAACTTCCTGACCTTGATTTTATTATACCACCGTCTCAAAAAAAAAATCATTCAAGAAAAGGAAGTTCAATCTTCTCAGGCACTGAGGCGTGGCATAATCCAGCCCCACCTTGGGCCCCCAGCTCCTTGGCAAGCCCCACCTGGTCTCTGCATGGGGGAGAGACCAGTGAGCCTGCCCTTTGCCCATGCCCTGTGCTCTGCCTGGAATCTCTTCCCCACTTCTGACTACTTATTCATAGTCAGTGCTAAGTAAACATTTTTCCCAAGTGAATGAATTTAAGACTTACCATTCTCTTTTTATTTTTTTAATTTAATTAATTTATTTATTTATTTATTTTTTTAAAGACAGGGTTTCACCACGTTGGTCAGGCTGATCTTGAACTCCCAACCTCAGGTGATCCACCAACCTTGCCCTCCGAAGTGCTTGGATTACAGGCGTGAGCCACCACGCCCGGCCTACATTTAATATGTAACAGTATTTAAAGACAAAGGTTTTCTTCTAGTTCTGTATATTTACTGAGCTCCTACTGGGAATCAGAACCAGCCTCGGTACTTTCTGTGGGTTCCGATTCCTTCCTGATGGCCATTTTACAGGGAAGAAGAAGAGAGTCTGAAGAGTTAACGTGATTTCCCCAGGCTATTTGCATAAGGAGAGCCCGGATTCAAACCCAGCTGAGTCTAGCTTCCTTCCACCGTCTACCCTGCCTCCCAAGCCTGAGGTGTAGGCTGTATTCTGGAAATAAAAGTAGTCAGACTGGGAAGAGGAAATAATCACAGACAGGAGGAACGCACCAGCTGCATTCCCAGAATGGTGAATGGTGGGGAAACATCAGAGCACAGTTAGATGCCGAAAGAAAGAAGCAGGCTGTGAAGCACCCCAGCCTCAGGCCAGTAAACTATAAAGGGGCCTCAGGGTCCATGTCATGTGTCCCCAGCAAGATAAACTTGCCTCTTTTTTTTCTTTTTGGAGAACAGAATCTTGTTCTTGTCACCCAGGCTAGAGTACAGTGGCATGTTCTTGGCTCACTGCAAAGTCTGCCTCTCAGGTTCAAGCAATTCTCTTGCCTCAGCCTCCCAAGTAGCTGGGATTACAGGCACCCACTACCACGCCCGGCTAATTTCTGTATTTTTAGTAGAGATGGGTTTCACCATGTTGGCCAGGCTGTTCTTGAACTCCTGACCTCAAGTGATCCACCTGCCTCAGCCGCTGGGATTACAGGCATGAGCCATCGCCCCCAAGCAAGGTAAGCTTTCTTTTTTTGGTGTTTATTTTTTGTGTTTTTTTTGACATGGAGTCTCACTCTGTCACCCAGGCTGGAGTGCAATGGGGCGATCTCTGCTCACTGCAACCTCCACCTTCCAGGTTCAAGCAATTCTCCTGCCTCAGCCTCCCAAGTAGCTGGGACTACAGGCACGCGCCACCACGCCCAGCTAACTTTTGTATTTTTAGTAGAGACAGGGTTTCACCATGTTGGCCAGGATGGTCTCGATCTCATGACCTCGTGATCCACCCGCCTCGGCCTCCCAAAGTGCTGGGATTACAGGCTTAAGCCACCCCGCCCGGCCAGTAAGCTTTCTTAAGAGCAGTTACCATATCCCCTTTCTGTATTCTCACATCATCAAGTATGTACTCAATACAACTGGTGGGAAACCCACGGGCTTTTCTGGATCATTGAGTTTTGTGTCCCCTGGGGACCCCAGGGTTCTACGCAGCTTCGTGAATGCTGAGTATCTCTGTGCCTCTAACCAGGCTTGACACCCCAGAAACCAGTGACTGCCTCAGACCAACAGCAAACCTGCTCTAGTTGGCACCAAGTCGGCTACGGCTATCTCTTCTACTTATCAAAACTCCTGCCATTCCCTGGGTTCCTTCGTTTCCAGGGCTCTTGTAACTGCAAAGCTGTCTGAAGATTATCTCAGTAGCAATTATGACATACTAGGCACTGTGTGCCTTCATTTAACCCTCATAACTTCTGGAACTAGGTTCTAACATGCCCACTGGGCTGATCAGGAAACAGAAGCTTCAAGAGTAAAAGTCAGTCTGATCTGGAGCGCAGGTTTCCAATCCCCATGTTCATTTTCTTCGTCACTTAGCCATGATACCCACCAGGAAAAGCCATTAAGGAAATCTGGGCAGTCCCTCATGAAGGGCCGAAGAAAGAAGTTGCTGAGGCCAGGCGTGGTGGCTCAAGCCTGTGATCCCAGTACTTTGGGAGGCCGAGGCGGGTGGATCACAAGGTCAAGAGATCGAGACCATCCTGGTCAACATGGTGAAACCCCGTCTCTACTAAAAATACAAAAATTAGCTGGGCACGGTGGCACGTGCCTGTAATCCCAGCTACTCAGGAGGCTGAGGCAGGAGAATTGCCTGAACCCAGGAGGCGGAGGTTGCGGTGAGCCGAGATTGCACCATTGCACTCCAGCCTGGGTAACAAGAGCGAAACTGTCTCAAAAGAAAGAAAGAAAGAAGTCGCTGAGAGCTTAAGGAAAACATGTCTAGCTCCAGCTTGCTGCTCTCATCGCATTCCTGTGCAATGAATGCAAGAATCATTTAACTAAGATGTGGCCAGATAAACCCGTAGCCACATGATTAGACCCTGGACTTTGGATATCCTGAGAGAGTATTGGGAGTCCTTCCCCTTCCTTTCCTGAGGAACCCCTTATCAAAGCCATCACTATCTGCACCTGTTCTTCCAGCACCTTCCCTGCCACACTAATTGCATTTATGCAAATCTGCGCCGTGTCAGGTAATGCTCAAGGGGCTGGTAATACAGCAAGTAACACAAAAGACAAGATCCCTGCACTCTTGAAGCTTAACATCTGGCAAAGGTGACAAAAAGTAAAATGAGATGACTTTTGTTTCCCTCGATACGGAGTCTCGCTCTGTCACCCAGGCTGGAGTGCAATGGCACAATCTCGGCTCACCACTACCTCAGCTTCCCAAGTACAAGCGATTCTCCTGCCTCGGCCTCCCAAGTAACTGGGATTATAGACGTGCGCCACCACGCCAATTTTTGTATTTTTAGTAGAGATGGGGTTTCACCATGTTGGCCAGACTGGTCTCAAACTCCTGACCTCAAGTGATCCACCCACCTCAGCCTCCCAAAATGCTGGGATTACAGACATGAGCCACTACACCTGGCCAAAATGCAATGACTTCTGATGGTAAAGCTCTGAATTATAGAGATACTGGGGGCATCAGGTGCGAGGCTGATTTAGGAAGTTCTTCCTAGGGAGGTGCCATTTGAATTCAGACCCGAACAACAAGGAGCTCGCCTTCAAGCTTGCCAACTCCTCAATCGTAAGTGAGCAAACAGAGGCTCAAGGAAATTGAAAGAGAAGGACAAGTTTTCCCACCTGACTACAGGCTGTCTCTTCCCACTGTTCTACAGGGACTTTGGATATACACACTTGAAATCTAGGCATCTTATGCTGTTTTTTTTTGTTTTGAGATGGAGTCTCGCTCTTGTTGCTCAGGCTGGAATGCAATAGTGCAATCTCAACTCACCACAAACTCCGCCTCCAGGGTTCAAGTGATTCTCCTGCCTCAGCCTCCAGAGTAGCTGGGATTACAGGCATGCGCCACCACACCTTGCTAATTTTTGTGGAGTTTTTAGTAGAGATGGGGTTTCTCCATGTTGGTCAGACTGGTCTTGAACTCCTGACCTCAGGTAATCCACCCACCTCAGCCTCCCAAAGTGCTGGAATTTCAGGCGTGAGCTACTGTGCCCGGCCACGCTGTGTTTTTGTTTTTTTTTTTGAGACGGAGTTTCACTCTTGTTGCCCAGGCTGGAGTGCAATGGCGCGATCTTGGCTCACCGCAACCTCCGCCTCCTGGGTTCAGGCAATTCTCCTGCCTCAGCCTCCCAAGTAGCTGGGACTACAGGCACGTGCCACCATGCCCAGCTAATTTTTTATATCTTTAGTAGAGACGGGGTTTCACCATTTTGACCAGGATGGTCTCGATCTCATGACCTCGTGATCCACCCACCTCAGCCTCCCAAAGTGCTGGGATTACAGGCTTGAGCCACCGCGCCCGGCCTACGCTGTGTTTTTAAAAGCTGATGTATTTAACAGGGATGTGTGTTCTGAATTCAAGTGACCTCTGTCCTGCTTTCCGCCAGCTGGTTGAGCCCTGAGCTGGAAAACATTCATGGTTTTTTGTTTTCTTGAGACAGTTCCACTCCGTCTCCTAGGCTGGAGTGCGGTGGTGCGATCACTCCGTCTCCTAGGCTGGAGTGCGGTGGTGCGATCGTGGCTCACTGTAGCCTCACCACAGGCATATACCACCACATGGGCTTAATTTATTATTTTTTGTAGAGACGGTCTCACTTCGTTGCCCAGGCTGGTCTCAAACTCCTGGGCTCCAGTGATCCTCCCACTTTGGCCTCCCAAAGTGCTGGGATTAGAGGCATGAGCCACCGTGCTGACACACATTTGTACTTTTATTTCCAGTACACTCTTGGAGAAAAGATGACAGGCCTTCACTTGATAGATAATGAAACTGAGGCTCCAGATGGCTGAGTATTTTGTCTAATGGCCTGCCACTAGCAACAGAATCAAAACTCTGATGATTTGTGTTCCAGTCTGTGTTCTTTCTGCTGGATGAGGAGTAGCTGCCTAGCAAGTGGTCTCTGAGTCTAAGACATCGCTACCAGCAACTTCACACCCTGTGGTGCAGAGAATGTACAAAAGTCAAAGATAAGCACGACTTACTATCAGAACAGAAATTCAAAGACCAGGAGCGATTTGCTGCAGACCTCAGGTGACTGGCCAATCCTTCCCTGAGGCAGTCCCTGCTCCCCGCTCTTGGCTTCTGGATACAAGACTGAAAGCCGCTATGGTAACCCGTTGCAGAGACTTTAGTAAATAAAGAAGAATGTGTTTCTCAGAGCCAACCCCCAAATCTTCATAGCTGGATCCAACCCAGACCGGCAGTCTTGATAGCTAGTGAAGCCTTAGGGAAGTGTCATAGGTAAGTCTCATGACTCTTCTGCTTAGGAAATAAACAGCTAGTGGTTTCCAAACCTACCTGTACTGATCAGAATCACCTGGGAGAGCTTTCAGATAAAGATCTCTCAATTCACACAAGACCTGGAGACTTAGAAATCCCAAAAGCGAGAACCTGGGGAATCTGTTTTAAAATTCAGCCAGCCTGGAAATGCACTGGTTTTTCTTGTGTCTTAGTGCTCCAGTGTGACACAGAGAGGAAAGATGCCTGCTTCTGTCATCTAGTAGGCAAGCTAAGCTAGGCTGCATCTTTTAAGACTGCTTCCAGAAGTCTTCCCTGCTACCCAAGGCCCCCGCACCAGTAGGAAGATCCCAGGCGTATCCGCCCGGCTCCCCGGGAAGTCTGTTGTCTCACTCCCTTTGGCTGCACATCAAACCCCTGTGCAACCCAGGGAAAGCTTTTTCTGAGATCAGTTTGCCAATTTCTTCGTGGAGCAGATCCTAGCCTGCAAGGGTGAGGGGAATCTCCAGCAGAGTATGGATAATCCCTCACCCTCTACCACCACCAAAGGGGCCTGGCTCCCTCCCCATGGGACTCTTCTCCACCCTTGACAGCCAGCTACTGGCTTGGAAAAAGAAAAAGGAAAGAAGGTAGTTCAGGCCCCGGTGGCCAGCATCCTCAAGGAGGACAGGAACAGTTCTTACCTGGAGCTGGAAGGAAGAGGAGCTGCACTGTTTGTTCGCTCGGGAATTCTGTCTCTGTGGGTGAGCACTCAGCTTGCAACTCACTGGACTTTGAACAAAGATTGATTTAAAAGCTGATGTATTTAACAGGGATGTGTGGTCTGAATTCAAGTGACCTCTGTCCTGCTTCCTGCCAGCTGACTGGGCCCTGAGCTGGAAAACCTGACAAACCTCAGCAAACGGAACACGCTGGCCCACCTGCCTGGCCCTGCAGGGATGCCACTGCCGGCCAGCCGCTCCCAGAGAACAGGAGGGGAGAGGGAGTGAAGGACAGCCAGGGCGAAGGCGCCTCCGCTTTCCTTGGTACTCTCCCTTGGGCAGATGCCTTGGTCATACCCAACAACCCCAGTCCTGTTGAGATCCTCCAGTCCCCCATCCTAGGGTCAGGGCCGAGGCTCATGCAGGAGCATCCTCAATCACTGAGGCCTCCCCAAGGAGCAGCAGCCTGTAAAACTCCCACCCAGGAGGCCAGTAAGCCCCAGGAAATGGGGCAAGCGCTCAGGCCACCCATCCTGCTTCCCTCTTCCCTGGATTCTTACTTGCATGCTCCCTAGTTCAGCAAGCAAAGCCCTTTCTCTTAAGTCCCAGGCTCCCTCCTCCTCCTTAACCACTCTCCCCCCTCGCTTTTTAAAAAATGTTTCTCACCTGACAGTGCTTTCTGTTCTCCAGCCTAGCGATAATTGTCTTCCCCTTCACACACTCAGAGCCTCTAGGGCAAGCCCAGCAGGGTAGGTGGAAGTCATTCTTACAAACTCCATCCTGCTGCCTGAGCAGTGGGCTGCCGCTCAGCCCCAGCCACGATCGGCAGCTGATCCCTATCAATCAGCAGCACCCACACAGACAGTTCCAGCACCGGGCTTCTCACTGACCTGGATCCTCAGCCCACACTGCAAACCAGGGCCAGAGATTGCTCCCGGCACTGAAGCAAAGCGAACTACGGGCCGAGGACTGGGTGACCTCACCCCTCTTCCCCCACACTGGAAGGGCCATTTGTCTTTGTTGGGCCTTGGCTTTGCCCCCAACAAAGGCATGACCTGAGCCAGTGGGTAAACAGTTTAAAATGACAGACACCAAGCAGCTTCCTCACGCCAGCTCATCGTCCTCCGCCTGAAGGCTAAGTCCTCCCGGCTCCTCTATATCTTTCAAAGCAGAAGGTAGAATGGGAAAATCTGGATTTAGGATCGGAACACCTGAGTTCACTGTAATCCCAGCACTTTGGGAGGCTGAAGCGGGTGGATTGCTCGAGCTCACGAGTTCAAGACTAGCCTGGGCCATATGGTGAAACTCCACCTCTACGAAAAGTTAAAAAATTAACCAGGCATGGTGGCATATGCCTGTAGTCCCAGCTCTCTGGAGGCTGAGGTGGGAGGATTGCTTGAACCTAAGAGGCAAAGGTTGCAGTGAGGGGTGATCATGCCCCTGCACTCCAGCCTCGTGACAGAGCAAGACCCTGTCTCCAGGGAAAAGAAAGAAAAAAAGAACGAACACCTGAGTCCAGTTCTGACTCTTTCCCAGGTGTTTGATCTAGACGAACTCATTTTTAAGTCTCTGGGTCTCACTTACCTTCATCATGTATCAATAGTTGTTACTATATGGTTTTTAGAAATTTAGAATTTTTTTTTGAGAGAAAGAAAGAGAAAAAAAGGAATGAAGAAGAGGAAAAAAGAGGAAGAGGAGGAGGGAGAGAGAACGGGAGTGTTGTTTAGTTGCCCAGGCTAGAATGCAGTCTAAAAATGGGTATTGAAAACCTCCCTTATACCATCAATCGTGCTTAATAATGGACAACCAGTATTTCATTTAAACCTGTGAGTAGGTGTATGTGGTACTGATAAGAGGGTACATTCTGTGTATTTAAAGTGGAGAGTTCTATAAATGTTTATTAAGTTTACTTGTTCCGGATCCGAGTTCAAGTCCTGGATATCCTTGTTAATTTTCTGTCTCGTTGATCTATCTAATATTGATGTTGAAATCTCCCACTACTAGTGTGTGGGAGTCCAAGTCTCTTTACAAGGCTTATGTATCGTGTATTGGGTGCATACACATCCGGGATCGTCAGCTCTTCTTGTTGCATTGATCCTTTTACCATTATGTCCTCTTTTGATCTTTGTTGCTTTAAAATCCATTCCATCAGAGGCGAGAATTGCAAGGCGAGAATTTTTTTTTTTTTTTTTTTTTTTTTTT
>CM052667.1:40713081-40757219 GCA_028533165.1 Leontopithecus rosalia | reverse complement strand
TCTGTTTTGTTTTCTTTTTCTTTCTCTCTTTTTTTTTATTTTTTTTTATTTTATTTATTTTTTTTTTTTGAGACGGAGTTTCGCTCTTGTTACCCAGGCTGGAGTGCAATGGCGCGATCTCGGTTCACCGCAACCTCCGCCTCCTGGGTTCAGGCAATTCTCCTGCCTCAGCCTCCTGAGTAGCTGGGATTACAGGCACACGCCACCGTGCCCAGCTAATTTTTTGTATTTTGAGTAGAGACGGGGTTTCACCATGTTGACCAGGATGGTCTCGATCTCTTGACCTCGTGATCCACCCGCCTCGGCCTCCCAAAGTGCTGGGATTACAGGCTTGAGCCACCGTGCCCAGCCTCTGTTTTGTTTTCACACTGGCCATTTTAATGGGTTTGAGGCGACATCTCATTGTGGTTTTGATTTGCATTTCCTTAATAAGCAATAATGCCGGCTGTCTTTTCGGGTGCTTACTGGGCATCTGTATATCTTCTCTAGATAAAGGTCTCTTCAATTTACTTGCCCATTTTAAACATCAAGTTGTTTTTGGTATTGAATTGCATCATCTCAATTTTTCTTTATTAAAAACAAAGACTCAGAGAGATGAAGTGACTTAGTCAAAGCCACCTCAGGCAAAAACATGGCTAAAAACACTGTGCTTTTGCTTTTTAAGCCAATGCTCTTCCTACTATACGGTCTGCCTGGCTCAGTGGGTATCCTCAAGTTTTTCCTCCAACTTCAGGTCTGATTGTCCTAGTATTTACCTTGTCTTTTCAGTAGCTCATTAACTTTCTCTGAGCCTGGAATTTTAAGCTCCAGTGGTCTTCTGTCCCTGCCTAGAGTCAATATTTATAAGATGCTCCCTTTCCACTCTCTCTGTTACTGTGGCCTCATGTCACCTGAAGAGGCAGCCCGTGTAGTCTGCATACCTTTGGAGGAATTTATTGGGCCAGGGTCCAGATGCAAGACTGAGATAAATGTTTTACAGCCGTGTGGGCTGACAGGCTGCAGACGGGGCAATGCCACTTGGCTGCAGCATACACTATGGCCCCACATGACTGCTGATTGGAACTTTCGAGTTCTTCCCAGTAACAATTGTCAGGACAGGGGAGGCCTGAGGGTCCTTGGAGAGCTGTGAATTCTTAAGGCTTGGGAGCAGGAATTCACTTGCTCTTCCTTTTCCCAGCTGAGGAGTCAGAATACACAATCCTTTTCACCATAAGAAAAACTCACACAGGCCGGGCGTGGTGGCTCAAGCCTATAATCCCAGCACTTTGGGAGGCCGAGGCAGGCAGATCATGAGGTCAAGAGATCGAGACAATCCTGGTCAATGTGGTGAAACCCCGTCTCTACTAACAATACAAAAATTAGCTGGGCATGGTGGCACATGCCTGTAATCCCAGCTACTCGGGAGGCTGAGGCAGGAGAATTGCTTGAACCCAGGAGGTGGAGGTTGTGGTGAGCCGAGATTGCACCATTGCACTCCAACCTGGGTAACAAGAGCGAAACTCCTTCTCAAAAAAAAAAAAAGAGAAAAAGAAAAAGAAAAACTCGCAGAACAAGAACATGCCACATTCTGGGTTCCTGCATGTACCAAGGTCTGGGAACTTTTGGAGTGTGGGTTGAAAAGGTATTTGATGCCCCTTTCTGAGAGACACAGAAACAATCACTGGTCCCTGGGAGTCTGGATTCTGCCTTAAAGAGCCAGAACTTCAAGGGCCCCCAGATGTCCCAGATGGGAAACAGGGGTAGAGCAAGGAAAGCATCAGGGATCTCAAGGCCACAGCCTCAGCTTGACCTCATCCTCTGGGGACCATCCCATCCAGAGGTAAAGGGTCAGTGAGAAAGAATCAGGAACTACGAACAGCCTAGTGGCCCAAGTCTGTAGCTTGATTTAAAAGCTGTCCCTGCTGGACCCAGTAGCTCGTACCTGTAGTCCTAGCAACTCATCAGGAGGCTGAAATGAGAGGATCACTTGAGCCTAGGAGTTCAAAGCTGCACTGAGCTATCACTGTACCACTGCACTCCAGCCTGGGCTACCGAGAACCAGCTTGGCCGTGAGACCTCCTCCCAGGTGGTGCTGAAGGAACTGAGAGGCAGACAGCCAGACAGAACAGCAAAGTGGGTCTATCCGGGGGGCCAGCAGCCTATCGAACTGAGAGCCTCAGGGGTGGACAGCCTTCCGGGCCAAAGGCCTGGAGCAGACTCTGACCCACATTCCTATTCTCTCTGAACAGGTGATTGTTATCAACAAACAGATGTTCAGTATTTTCTCATAACACAAAGTATGCCAAGTAGGCAGCTGGTGTCCGCTTACCACTGATCACAGACAAACTAAAAAGTATCCTCCATGAGGGAGCCACAGGGCAGGGGCAGATATCTTAAAGAATTGTCGTAACCAGTGTATGATATTTATACATTGTCCTGCCACTTTGGAATGCCCCAAATAGTTTTCTACTTGGCAGGGGGAGGGGGGCTAGGTTTTCCTTGCCATCGTTCTTCCTAGGAAGCAATATATTCTACCACACACACAGTATTTCTCAATATTCACAAACTTAACATTTCTCAACACTGGGCAAAACAGAAAGATCTATCTCTAACTAACTAACTAAATAATTAATTAAAAGACATTCCAGGGGAGTGGGAGGTGGAGGTTGCAGTGAGCCGAGATTGTGCCATTGCACTCCAGCCTGGGCAAGACAGAGAGAGACTCTGTCTCAGACAAAAAAAAGAAAGACATTCCATCTCAAAGTAGTACCGCCCCAGAATGGTTCCAGTGCCCCCTGACGTTCTAGCTTGGAGAGCAAACTAATTGTTCCCATCCTGTTTTCTCTGTTGCTTAGAATTCTTGCCAGGAGGCTGAGCATGGTGGCTCATACCTGTAATCCCTGCACTTTGGGGGGCCAAGGCAAGTCGATCACTTGAGGTCAGGAGTTCAAGACCAGCCTGGCCAACATGGTAAAACTCCATCTCTACTAAAAATACAAAAAAATTAGCTGGGCTTGGTGGTGGGCACCTGTAGTCACAGTTACTTAGGAGGCTGAGGCAGGAGAATCACTTGAACCTGGGAGGCGGAGGCTGCAGTGAGCAGAGGTCACGCCACTGCAGTCTAGCCTAGACAACAGAGTGAGATTCCATCTCAAAAAAGAAAGAAAGAAAAAATTCTTGCCAGAAAAAAAAGCAATGCTTGTCTTTAAAAAAAAAATGTAGACTTGCTCTGTCACTCAAGCTAGAGTGCCATGGCATGATCTCAGCTCACTGCAACCTCTGCCTCCCGGGTTCAAGTGATCCTCCTGCCTCAGCCTCCCAAGTAGCCAGGATTACAAATGTGCTCTACCACGCCTAGCTAATTTTTGTATTTTTTGTAGAGACAGCGTTTCACCATGTTGGCCAGGTTGATCTTGAACTCCTGACCTTAAGTGATCCACCTACCTCAACCTCCCAAAGTACTAGAATTACAGATGTGAGCCATGGTACCTGACCAATGCTTGTCTTCATTATCCACTGAAGAAAGTACATTTTCTCCTTTGAAGCCCAGGTCAGCATGAGGATGGCCCCATCCAGTTTGCCTTAGTGCCTCCGGACAGCTGTAGGAGTGCCTACAATTCCACTCTCAGTAGAGTATTTTTGTTGCTAAGCACCCTTTGCTATGTACGATCTGTTAATTTCCCCCGGATCAATTGAAAATACCAGGGAGGGTAAATGTTAAATCCCTTATGGAAGATGAGGCATGGAGGTCTGGGACACCTCATGCCTGAGGGAAGGTTGAGAAAGAATGGCCACTGCCAAGTGTGGGAGACCAGTTTCCCCAACTTCTTCAGCCAAAGATGGCTTGGCAGGTGCTTTCAGAGGAACCGTGCCCTGGGATTCACATGGTGTGGCTTGCAGGCAGCGCTCGTGGGTGATGAGCCAAGGAGGATGGGGCACCTGCAGCTGCAGGCCACACCCTGTCACTGTGGCGTCCAGCAGGCAGTGGGGCCTGCAGTGGGGAAAGGCACATTCCCCTAGGCATTCACACAGCAGAGTGTGTGGATGGGTGAGGGGGACCCAGCCCACCGTACAGACAGAGCTAGGACTGTAGCCATTTCTGCCACAAGGCTGGTGTGTCCTGGAGAAACTCAGGTTCTCCTTGTAGAAATCGGTGTGCAGCGCCTGTGGCAATGTTTGAGCCAGCAGACCCACGGGCCGGGTCTTCCTCAGGAGGAGGCCTGACTGCAAATTAACTTGGTGTATTCTATCACCAGAGAGGGACAAGACAGGCTCTCCAGGACATCAGAGTGATTTGTGCAGATTTTTCTTTGCCTTCTGTTTTAAAAGACAGAACGTGAGGATACCTGGTGAGCCATTCACTGCAGGCTGGAAATTAGAAGAGAGACTGAGAGAGACATTTTTTTCCAGGGCCTGCCCTGTCATCTTGCTATCCAAATCCCTGAAGCTGCCACCCCTGTCTCCACAAAAACATAGCCCTGAGGTCAGGTGTGCGGTGGCTCACACCTGTAATCCCAGCACTTTGGGAGGCCGAGGAGGCAGATCACCTAAGGTCAGGTGTTTAAGACTAGCCCGGCTAACATGGTGAAACCCCGTCTCTACTAAAAATACAAAAATTAGCCAGGCGTGGTGGCACATGCCTATAGTCCCAGCTACTCGGGAGGCTGGGGCAGGAGAACCTGGGAGGTGGAGGTTGTACTGAGCTGAGATTGTGCCACTGCACTCTAGCCTGGGCGACACAGCGAGACACCATCTCAAACAAACAAACAAACAAAAACAAAAACAAAAACCAGCCCTGACTCTCCCTCTCCATATTCTATCATAATCTATTATCAACTACTCTGGGCAAAAGGCCAGCAGGGACAGGGCTGGGGTAGGGGCTGAAACGCCTGCACGGCTTTGCTGTCTGTGCCTCCAGCTCTAAGGCTTGGTTTCCTTCTAGAAAACTGTTGGCTGTGCCAGGTGCCAGTTCACCCTTCTTGAGGGGAGAAGCTGAGCCTCCCACCAGGCCCTTGGAGCCTCAGATGTGCTTCCCTACAGCCACTGGGACCGCTCACCAACCGTCACAGCAGGTCCTGAACTGGCCAAGGTCAGAGTCTCTCTCCCCGACTGACGCTCCCCAAACTCGCACGTGCTAAGCAACCAAGGGAAGTGTGACAGGAGAATGAGTGCTACTTTCCGCACTCAGGTGCAACCTCTGGCACCTTTGTGGCCTGGAAGTCTGAAACAGTCCAGTAATGTGGAAGCAGCTACCGCGCTAAAGTGACCTTTGGCTGCAGTGAACAGACGAGACCCGGACGAAGCCGAGGCAGGTGGCAGGGCTGAGCCTGACAAGGGAGACTGGCAAACTGGACTCTATTCAGAGAAGGGCGGAAAGGACAAACACAATACTGAAAGCATTGAAATAATTATAAGACATAATTGCAGGAGCTGGAGATATTTAGCCCGGAAAGGAGAAACATTAGGATGATTAACCTTCTTGAGAGATTTGATAGACTCCTGAGTAGGAAGGAAAAGTAGGTAATGACAGCCAGGCGCGATGGCTCATGCCTGTAATCCCAGCAGCTGGGAGGCTGAGGCAGGCAGATCGCCTAAGGTCAGACGTTTGAGACCAGCCTGACCAACATGGTGAAACCCCATCTCTACTAAAAAATACAAAAACTGTGGGGGCCACAGTGGCTCCGGCCAGTTGTCCTGGCGCTTGCGGAGGCGAGGCCATGAGTTCAAGGCCAACCTGAGCATCCTTACATGCTCTCATTGATTGACCAAAAAAAAAAAAAAAAAATACAAAAACTGGCCGGGCGCGGTGGCTCACGCCTGTAATCCCAGCACTTTGGGAGGCCGAGGTGGGTGGATCACGAGGTCAAGAGATCGAGACCATCCTGGTCGAAATGGTAAAACCCCGTCTCTACTAAAAATACAAAAAATTAGCTGGGCATGGTGGCGCGTGCCTGTAATCCCAGCTACTCAGGAGGCTGAGGCAGTTGAATTGCCTGAACCCAGGAGGCGGAGGTTGCGGTGAGCCGAGATTGCGCCATTGCGCTCCAGCCTGGGCAACAAGAGCGAAACTCTGTCTCAAAAAAAAATAATAATAAATAAATACAAAAACTTAGCCAGGCGTGGTGGTGTGTGGCTATAATCCTAGCTACTCGGGTGGCTGAGGCACGAGAATCACTTGAACCCAGGAGACGGAGGTTGTGGTGAGCCAAGATTGTGCCACTGCACACCAGCCTGGGCAACAGAGGGAGACTCTGTCAGAAAGAAAGAAAAGAGAAAGAGAGAGAAAGAAAGAGAAGGAAAGAAATGAAGAAGGAGGGAAGGAGAGAGAGAAAGAAAGAGAGTAAGAAAAGAGAGGGAAGGAAGGAAGGAAGGAAAAAAAGAAAACTGGGTAATGACTCTGGTCCACCCCTGAGTACTTGTTCTATGCCAAGCACCAGGTCTCCTCCTGTGCCTGAAACTTGCCTGCCATCCATAGACATGTCCCGTGGGGGCCCTCAGCAGAATTAGCTGAAAGTTAAAAGAAGTCAGGACTGACGGCAACACGAGGAAGAATTTTTAAGTAACTTGAAGTATGGCCAGGCGCGGTGGCTTACGCCTATAATCCCAGCACTTTGGGAGGCCGAGGCAGGCAGATCATGAGGTCAGGAGATTGAGACCATCCTGGCCAACATGGTGAAACCCCGTCTTTACTAAAAATGCAAAAACAAATTACCTGGGCAGGGTGGCACCAGCCTGTATTCCCAGCTACTTGGAAAGCTAAGGCAGGAGAATCACTGAAATGTGGGAGGTGGAGTTGTAGTGAGCCGAGATGCCACAGTGCTCTCCAGCCTGGTGACAGAATGAGACTCCATCTCAAAAAAACAAACAAACAAAAAACTGGAAGTATTCCTCAAGGGATACTGGTTAGACTTTGGGAAGTAGTGAGCTGCAGAATAGTAGAGGGATTTCAGCAGGGGATGCAAAGGTATTACCCAGAACGGTTTGCAAGGACCGTTATAGGGCAATAGCACCAGGGAACTTGTTAGGAATGCGATGTCTAGGACCACCCCACCCCGCCCTGAGACCTACTGAATCTGAAACTCTGCAGTTGGGCCCCGCCATCCAAATTGCTCAAACAAGCCCTCCTGGTAATTCTGATTGACGCTCAAATTTGAGTACCACTGGCATGCGAGTGTCTGCACACTTCCAGGAACTAGAAGACTGCCGCAGTCTCTGTCTCTTCTGCATCCAAAACCCAAAGCCCCATCATTCATTTTTGTTTCTCTTTTTTTTGAGGTGGAGTCACGCTCTGTCGCCCAGGCTGGAGTGCAGTGGAGTGATCTCGGCTCCGCCTCCCGGGTTCAAGCGATTCCGCTGCCTCGGCCTCCAGAGTGACTGGAACTACAGGTGTGCACCACCACGCTCGCTATTGTTTTGTATTTTTAGTAGAGACGGGGTTTCACTGTGTTAGCCAGGCTGGTCTCGATCGCCTGACCTCGTGATCCGACTGCCAAAATTACAGGTGTGAACGCCTGTAATTTGGCGCCCTGCCAAAACCCCATAGCTCTATAGCTCTATAGAATTAAGATGGAAATACGATTCCACATCCACCCAGTTTTCTTTTTTTTTTGAGACGGAGTTTCGGTCTTGTTACCCAGGCTGGAGTGCAATGGAACGATCTCGGCTCACTGTAACCTCCACCTCCTGGGTTCAGGCAATTCTCCTGCCTCAGCCTCCTGAGTAGCTGGGATTACAGGCACGCGCCACCATGCCCAGCTAATTTTTTTGTATTTTTATTAGAGACGGGGTTTCACCATGTTGACCAGGATGGTCTCGATCTCTTGACCTCGTGATCCACCCACCTCGGCCTCCCAAAGTGCTGGGATTACAGGCTTGAGCCACCGCGCCTGCCAAGTTTTTCATTTTTTTAATGTCAAGTGCTTACTATTAGTATCTTGAATACAGTCTCTCAGTTGCTAAATTGTGTAAGGAGACATTCAAAGGCCCACAGGATACACATTTGGGAGGCCGTGGATGGGCGGGAGCAGCCTAGATTTCAGTCACCTCATTGCTCCACTGACTTCCAAGCCACACCCATATGTTCCTGCTCCTTGCTGGTTCCTGCTGTTCCTCCACCCCTGCCTTTTGAAGTCCTGCCTCCTTTCAAAGCTCAATGCAAATGTCTCGCTGTCCACACAGAGCGCCTCACAGTCCGCCCCACAGGGCTGTCTCCTTCTCTTCCTCCCAACCTCCCCTGCTTCCTGGGTTCTCTCTCACTTCTGGGGTACTTATAGCTCTTGGTGCGTTCTGCTTCATCTCCTGGGGATGCAAGCCTCTCTCAACAGCATGCTCGCCTTGACAGCAGGCCCCATTCAGTCATCCTCAACCCCATGGGGCCCGGCACACACAACATTGTGAGGAGTGACCAGAGCAACATGTGCAGAAAACTGAGCATGCAGCCGTTTGCAGGCTGGACGGACACAGCACAGCTGGTGAAAAGGAAGTGCACTGCGATTCAGTTTTGAGCCTGAGGTCTCTGCAGAACTTTGAGGTTTCCTTGTAATAACCATGTGTATCTGCAAGTACCTAAGGGGCCCCAACCCCACTCCTCCGCAATGCTGGTTATCTTTCACCTCTCTTCATGTTACTAATAGACACAGGGGTTTTGTTTGTTTGTTTTTTGTTTCTGTGACAGAGTCTTGCCCTGCTGCCAGGCGCCAGGCTGGAGTGCGGTGTCATGATCTCAGCTCACTGCAACCTCCATCTCCCGGGTTCAAGCAATTCTGCCTCAGCCACCCGAGTAGCTGGGACCACAGGCGCGCAACACCACACCCAGCTATTTTTGTATTTTTTAGTAGAGACGGGATGTCACCATGTTGGCCAGGATGGTCTCAATCTCTTGACCTCATGATCTGCCCACCTTGGCCTCCCAAAGTGCTGGGATTACAGGAATGAGCCACCGCACCCAGCCTATAATCAGAGTTTCATAGTCCCTGGATGATAAGGAATGCTGAAGTCCTCAGGGCCAGCCTTTGGAAGGTGTCCCATAGAGCCAAGTAAGGACAAGTCTCCATTTTAGAGAGCAGAGAGGTCACTTGTTTGAACACTATCAGAGACAGCAAATAAGGAAACTGGGATAGCAGAGACCAGGCCGAGTTGAGCAGTTTGTGTCTGTGTCCTGTGGGCTGTGGTGGGCTGGTTCTGTGACCGGGATGGTGGTGAGACACTCCCCTTCCCAACTTGGGTTCCCAACCCCCAGGCTCACTCTTTTTCTTTTCTTTTTTTTTTTTTTTTTTTTTTGAGACAGAGTCTTGCTGTGTTGCCAGGCGCCAGGCTGGAGTGCACTGGCGCGATCTCAGCTCACTGCAACCTCCATCTCCCGAGTTCAAGTAATTCTCCTGCCTCAGCCTCCCAAGTAGCTGGGACTACAGGCGTGCACTACCACACCCAGCTAATTTTTGTATTTTTAGTAGAGACGGGGTTTCACCATGTTGACCAGGATGGTCTCGATCTCTTGACCTCGTGATCCGCCCGCCTCGGCCTCCCAAAGTGCTGGGATTACAGGAGTGAGCCGCCGCGCCCGGCTCCCCGAGGCTCATTCTGCAGTGAAAGCCAACACTTGGATGGAGTGAAGAAATATGTGTAATGTCTTTTCATCTGACGATGGCTTCAGTGGAGTCACCTGGGAGTTCTCAAGAAAGAACTAAAGTCACCAGAGCACCTTACTGTTTTTAGGACCACAGAGTACCACAGCAACAGGAATAAGAAGGAAAAGAGAGGCTCTAGAGTAGTCATGAAAACTCTTCCCCCACCCTCCCTCCACCCTTGAACTCCCAGGTAGCCCAGCACTGGGTGGCAATCATGGCAAGTATTCCTCCAGAACCATGGAGCTTCCTGGTGTGCTGTGTCCTCTGGCACAGGGCCTGGCCCAGCCTTGCAGGACTTAGAGGCCAATGCTTCTAATTCTCAGACCAACGCTCCTGCCATCTAAGGGCACAACCCTAGAATTTAGGAATAATCATTGTAATCTCCCAAGCCATGACCAAGGAAGAAAAGAACAAAATAGAAATGGGTGGGAAGCTGGGTGTGGTGGTTCAGGCCTGTAATCCCAGCACTTTGGGAGGCCAAGGCTGAAGGATTGCTTGAGTCCAGGGGTTCAAGACCAGGCAGGACAGCATAGGGAGACCCCATCATACAAATAATTTTTTAAAAAATATATAGAGACAGGTTTTCACCATGTTGGCCAGGATGGTCTCGATCTCTTGACCTCGTGATCCGCCCACCTCGACCTACCAAAGTGCTGGGATTACAGGTGTAAGCCACCACGCCTGGCCCATACAAATAATTTTTAAAAGTTATTGGCCAGAGGCGGTGGCTCATGCCTGTAATTTCAGGACTTTGGGAGGCCAAGGTGGGCAGATCACTTGCGGTCAGGAGTTCAAGACCAGTCTGGCCAACATGGTGAAACCCTGTCTCTACTAAAGATACAAAAATTAGCTTCGCATGGTGGCGCATGCCTGTACTAGCAGCTACACAGGAGGCTGAGACAGGAGCATCGCTCGAGCTCAGGAAGCAGAGGTTGCAGTGAGCCAAGATCACACCACTGCACTCCAGCATAATGACAGAGCAAGACTCCATCTCAAAAAAAAAAAAAAAAAAAAAATCCAGGTGTAGTGGCGCACACCTGTGGTCCTAGCTGCTTGGGAGGCTGAGCAGGGAGGACTGCTTGAGCCCAGGAGGTTGAGGGTGCAGTGAGCCATGACTGCCCCACTGCACTCCAGCCTTCGTGACAGAGCAAGGCCCTGTGGAAAGAAGAAAGTAAAGAAAAGAAAGAGAAAGAAAAGGGAGAAAAAAAAGAGAGAGAGAGAAGGAAGGAAGGAAGGGAGAAAGGGAGGGAGGCAGGGAGGGAGGGAGAGGAAGAAAAAAAAATGGGCAGGAAGATAAGGTCAGTCATTCAGCCTCTCATCCTCTCCCCCACCACATAGGGACCATTTTGGCTGGCCCCTCCTTGTCTCCCCTGACCGCGACACCCTCACTCAAGCTTTCTTGACAGCTTCCTGCTCGTCTTCCCTTTCGGCCTGGAGCAGCTGTGTTCTCTGTCCTACTTCTAATCAAAACCTACTCTCAAGAGAAGACCTAGTACCTTTCTTTATACTTGAGAGGGTATTCTGTTCTTTTATCTTCTATTCTATGATCAGTCCCTTCCTTATCATGAATTAGCAAATACAAAAGCTTTGTTCCCCAGGGTAAAGAAAAGAATTTTAAGGGGTGGTTTTTTTTTCTCAGCCCTCTCAGCACCCTAGTCTATTTCTAACAGCAAAAAGACAAAACAAGGAACCGAGAAGGAAAAAGGAAATGGAGGATGAGTTGCAGGAGAGAAAGGAGAAAAAAAATCCACAGTGGGGGTGGAGGAAGAACTCTGAGTGCTAACAACCCATCCTGTGGTTTTCAAAGACCACGTATAACAGCCATGACGAAACTGGAGAGACGGGGGTTTAACAAGATGCAAGAACAATCTGAGAGCTGAGAGCTCACTTCAACGTGAGACCCCGGTCTGACAGCAAGAAAGAGGAACTTCCATCTTGAGGTAAAAAGGCCTGTTGGGGACCTGGAGTCCAGGAGGAGGGATGGGACGGTTGACAGGACAGGCTCCTCATGAGGTCCCTGAGAAACCTGCTTTTTGGAGGGAAATGTCCTCTGCCCTCTGGAACCTGGGGAGAATGAAATTTTTTGGTTTTTTTTTTTGAGAAGTCTCGCTCTGTTGCCCAGGCTGGAGTGCAGTGGCACGATCTCAGCTCACCGCAACCTCTGCCTACCAGGTTTAAGCAATTCTCCTGCCTCCGCCTCCCGGAAACTTTTAAAACTAAATTAAACTTTTAATAATCATTGTAATCTCCCAAGCCATCACTGACCAAGGAAAAACAGAATAAAATAGAAATGGGTGGGAAGCTGGGGGTGGTGGTTCAGGCCTGTAATCCCAGCACTTTGAGAGGCCAAGGCTGGAGGATTGCTTGAGCCCAGGAATTCAAGACCAGGCAGGGCAGCATAGGAAGACCCCATACAAATAATTTTTAAAAGTTATCGGCCAGGCAGGTGGCTTACACCTGTAATTCCAGCACTTTGGGAGGTCCAGATGGACGGATCACTTGAGGTGAGGAGTTCGAGAGTTTACTTCTGTCTGCTGGACCAGCACACTGGTTCCATGGGCATTCAGGGGTCCTGGCCCCATTCTGACACTGCTCAAATAGAGGAAATCTGCTAATTACCAGAGGAAAGTCACCAAAGTTAGATCAACGTTCTGCCGGAGCCCTTCAAGGCCTGGGCTGAGACAAGCTGGGAGGCTCCACAGGGCTGGCAGCTGGCCCTGTGGGGCACATCTGGGGGAAGTTCATGTCCTAGGTGGTGTGCTGTGGGGGTGATGGAAATAACAGAAGCTTCTAGCCACTGGTGTGTTTTTGACAAACTAAACCTGGAAATTTCAAGATTAAAAAAATGATTTAGAAATCATTTTCCCCGAGTTCCATCGTTGCTCACTTCAGTGGAAAGACCTTTAACCAAAGAACCAGGAGATCTGATTGCCTCAGTATCCCTACTTATAAAACAAGGAGGCTGGTCAGCAGGAGTTCTCACTGCAGGTCCATGGACCTTCAGGAGGTTCATGAATAGATTCATTCATGGGATTTGTGAATTTTGGGGAAAAATATATCTGTATTTTCACTAATCTTATTTTATTTTATTTTTTGAGACAGAGTCTCACTCTGTCGCCAGGCGCCAGGCTGGAGTGCAATGGCGCAATCTCAGCTCACTGCAAACTCTGCCTCCTGGGTTCAAGAAATTCTCCTGACTCAGCCTCCTGAGTAGCTGGAACTACAGGTGGGCACCACCATGTCCAGCTAATTTTTGTATTTTTAGTAGAGATGGGGTTTCATGTTGGTCAGGGTGGTCTCGATCTCTTGACCTCATGATCCGCCCGCCTCAGCCTCCCAAAGTGCTGGGATTACAGGCGTGAGCCACCATGCCCAGCTTTTCACTAATCTTTAATTGAAAGTTAGCACTTTTTTCAGTTATGAATGTAGACAACGAACCACAATAGAATTTGCCATCAGTAGAAAAGACAAATATTTTCAAATCTCATTACAGTTGTTACAGATTTCTCCAAATGTCCTTAACACTCAGCACTACCACAAAATTGCGAGTTACTAGGCTGATGCCAGATCGAAAGAAGCACCTGTACTGCCCTATCACACATTCTTCTAGGGTTTTTTTTTTCCCCAAAAGGATGGGGTTTCACCATCATGGCCAGGCTGGTCTTGAACTCCTGACCTCAGGTGATCCACCCATCTCGGCCTCCCAAAGTGCTAGCATCGCGCCCGGCCTCTTCTAGGGTTTTGACAACTGCCTTGTTATAATTTGTTTCCTTTGTTAGCCCATGGATCTTATTAATTTTTAAATGTTATTCTGAGAAGGGGCTCCACCTGCCTTCCCAGACCACCAAAGGGGTCCACGGCGCCTTTGCGTCAGGCGCCTACTTGGGTGTGTTGAGCAGGAAGCCTGGGATCTGACATGTGCCTCCAGCGCCCCCGACGCCCCCAGCCCAAACCTCTGTTTACTAACAAGTCTGGTTCTACTCTCAGGCAGCTGGGGTTGTGGAGATTGAAAAAGGAGCCCCTTCACAGCTGCAAATGAGATCTTTCTGGGCATCTTTGTATACAGAGGTATTTGTGGAGCTCAGAGCTGACCTTCCAGCCCCTCTAAGGGGTTAGACCCGGGCTCTGATGGCAGGGGAAGTGGAGTCTCTACCTTGTCATCTTGTCCTCACCCTCCCCAGAAAACCTCTGGCAAGGCTTCCTGTGTCATCTAACCGTCACCACATTTCCACGAGGGAGCTTTAAACACAAGAGGAACGTGAGGCTGGGCGAGGTCCAGGCATGTGCCACAGGTCACACAACGCTTGGATTTGACCCCAGGCGCCCGGGAGACGCCAGGACCCCCACCGAGGCGCCTCCCACCTGAAGGTGCAGGAGGGAGGGGTGCGTTTCCCGCTGTCTGCGAGCGTTCGCCTGTGAGGCCCCGGGCCCCGCGGAATATCAAAGGTGAGGATGCCAACTCCACCGGCACCCTCCTCCCTGCCCGCGCCGGGGCTTGCGACGTTTTAAGAGAGGAGACTCGCCCCTGGCGTGTGTGGCCTGGAAAGTTCACAGAGTTCTCACGACCACCCCCTCCTCGCATTGAGGGCCAGGTGCCGCTCTAGTGCATACTGCGTCCCCAGGACCCACCAGGCCCAATTTTGCACCCGCTCGTCTCCTCTGCTAGTTTAGCTTTTCCTGGCTAGCCCCCATGCCCGGGGGACGGTCCACGCGGGGCGGGCTGGGGTCACCCCGGCTTCGGCTGGAACACAGCGTCCTCTAGCGGAACGCGGGGCGGACTGGGGTCACCCCGGCTTCGGCTGGAACACAGCGCCCTCTATCGGCCACAATGCGGAATCGGTGCTGCCGGCCACCGTCACCCCAGGGTGTCCCCTCCTGGGCACCAAGGTCACTTCCCACAGCATCCCTGCCCCGTGATCCCGCCGGCCCCCAGCGCGGCTGAGGGGTCCACGACGGACTTACACGCTCCTCTTGAACTCGGGCCTAGGCACCGCGAAGCCTGGCCACTCCAGTGGACTGACAGCTGCATCCGCGCTCCGAGCCGGCCGCCGCTCTCTCCTTGGAAGCGGTGCCTGCCCCACGCCCCTCCCATCTCCCTAGAGGAGGAACATGACTTTCTCAGCGTTCCACAGCTCCCTAGTGCGGAGCCAGGACTGGAACCCCGATCTCCTCAGCCCACTCCCCGCCTTAACGCACCACCGGGTTATTGAGGCACCAGCTCCCCATAGCCCACTAACTTCTGTGAAGACCTAACTCCGTTGCTATCCTGCAGTCTTTCCGCATCCTTCATCCAGAATTTCTCCTTTCCTGCTTTTGACACTTTATGACCTTCTTACCGTTCTTCGTACAGTCGTTCTTGTGTTGCAGCTGATCGTGAATGGATGAGTTGGCTGTGAGGAGAGGGCCAAGGGGGACTCCAGGAGAAAGACTCATAAGTTGGGTTAGAATTCTGCTCCCCAACTTAGGAGCTGTGCCACAAGGCCTCTCCAAGCCTCTATATACTTCGTACAAATTATAATAAATTTTAAAAAATAATAATGGCTTAGTGTTTAATAAGGACTAAACACCGTCTCTTGCATGTGGATGTCCCTGAAACACTGTCCGTGGATTCCAGTATAAGAAAGCATAAAAACAATCATAGCTAGCCGGGCGCGGTGGCTCAAGGCTGTAATCCCAGCACTTTGGGAGGCCGAGGCGGGTGGATCACAAGATCAAGAGATCGAGAACATCCTGGCCAACATGGTGAAACCCTGTTTCTACTAAAAATATTAGCTGGGCGTTTGGCACGTGCCTGTGGTCCCAGCTACTCGGGAGGCTGAGGCGGAAGAATCGCTTGAGCCCGGGAGGCGGAGGTTGCAGTGAGCCGAGACTGCGCCACTGCTCAGTGCCTGGCGACAGAGCAAGACTGTCTCAAAAAACACAATCATAGCTAGAGTTTATTGAGCCCTTACTCTCAGCCAGGCACTACGGTAAATAGTTTACATAGGTTAATTTGACCCTCACAACCCTAGAAGACAATATTTTGTCACCATTTTACAGGTAAACTCATTTTCAGAGAGGTTAAGAAACGCGCCCAGTATTACACAGATAGTAAGTGTTAAAGCCAGATCTCAAACAGGCAGGTCTGACGCTAGAGACGATTAAACCACTAAAACATCTGCCTCTGCTGTGTCAGTGAGCTCTCTGTGCCTCACGGTGCCTGACACATTACACATGCTCCGTGTCTGTGAAATAGGACTATTGATTAAGGGCTGAGCATAGTGCCTGGCCCAGGAGCCTAAGAAACTTGACCTTGTCATGCAACTATTAAGTTTTAGGACCAGGATTTGAACACACTCTGGCTCTAGAGTCTATGCTTTTTAACCATAATCCTGGACTGAATGAATCTTCCTCTTTGAATCAAATGATGCTTTGTCACGAAATATTCCATGTTTCATTTCAAGAGTCACCAGGACATTCCGGTGTAGCGTGAAGGTATAACGCGAGAGACGGAGCAAGAAGAGGTCAAGGCTAGGAAAGGACATTGGGGCCACACCATGGGCTGCTGCGGCTGTTTTATTAGTACTGTGACAAATGTATAGATAAGTACAGACAAAATTAACAATCGTCTCTATGTAGGTTTTCATTTACGTTCTTTAGTGGTACTTTATAGTTTTTATCCTATGGGTCCTATTTGGAATCGTGTTACATTTTTCTGGACATTTTACGGGTTTTTTTGGTTGCTACAATGAATGGGACTTTTTTTCTATTAACATATTTTCTGACTCATAGTTATATTTAGGAAAATTAATATCTTATGTATTCATAAGTACCTTATTAAATTATATTTATTTATATACATTATTTTAGTTTATTATTTTATACAAATTATAATTACATAACATTCTATTCTGTGGATATGCAATAATTTATTCAGCCATTCTTCTACCAATGGGGTCTTCACCTGTTTCTTTTTTTGTGGGAGCGGGAGGGGGACAAAGCTTTGCTCTGCTGCCCAGGCTGGAGTGCAGTGGTATGATCTTGGCTCACTGCAATCTCCACCTCCCAGATTCAAGCAATTCTCCTGCCTCAGCCTCCTGAGTAGCTGGAATTACAGGCATCGGCCACCATGCTCGGCTAATGTTTGTATTTTTAATAGAGCCAGGGTTTCATCATGTTGGCCAACTGGTCTCAAACTCCTGACCTTAGCTGATCCGAGCACCTCAGCCTCCCAAAGTGCTGGAATTACAGGTGTGAGTCACCACACCTGGCCTTCACCTGTTTCTAATTTTTTGGTATTATCAACAATGCTGCAGTGAATATTCTTGTACATATACTAGCACACTCATGCTTTTAATTCTGTAAGCTGTAGCCAAAGGGACAGGGTATGTGCATTTTAAATGTTAATATATAATGAGTATTCCCCCAAAGCGCCATAACAATGTATATTTCTACCTAGAGCGAATGATTTACCCCATTCCTTCTTACCCTTACCAAAATTGGATTTATCAACTTTTAAATTTTTGTTCACTTAACAGGTGGTAATTCTGATATTCTGAACTCTGAATTTTTAATTTGTACTTCCCTGAATACTTGTAAGACTGAAAAACTTTTTATTCCATCTCCTCTTTTGTGAACTGCCTATTCAGATACTCTATCTTTTACTGTTTCTAATAATTCTTTTTTTTTTTTGAGACGGAGTTTCGCTCTTGTTACCCAGGCTGGAGTGCAATGGGGCGATCTCGGCTCACTGCAAGCTCCGCCTCCTGAGTTCAGCCAATTGTCCTGCCTCAGCCTCCTGAGTAGCTGGGATTACAGGCACGCGCCACCATGCCCAGCTAATTTTTTGTATTTTTAGTAGAGACGGGGTCTCACCATGTTGACCAGAATGGTCTTGATCTCTTGACCTCGTGATCCACCCGCCTCGGCCTCCCAAAGTGCTGGGATTACAGGCTTGAGCCACCGCGCCCAGCAGGTGCATTATATTTTTAATATCTTGCTGGATTGGTTAGTTAATTTTTATATGTGTGTAATTTTTGTTTGTTTTTTTTGAGACAGGTTCTCAGTGTCAACCAGGCAGAGTGCAGTGGAGGTCATACCTCTCTGCAGCCTTGAACTCCTGGGCTTCTCCGACCTAAACCTCTTGAGTAGCTGGGACTACAGGTATGCATAATACACCTGGCTAATTTTTTTAGCTGTATTTTTTTTTGTAGAGACAGGGTCTCATTTCATTGCCCAGGCTGGTCTCAAACTCCTGGGCTCAAGTGATCCTCCCACCTAGGCCTCCCAAAGTGCTGGGATTACAGGCGTGAGCTGCTGCACCTGGGCCTTTCAATTTTTAAAAGTTTAAATGAAATATTATGAAACAGCATACAGCAGCATGTGAAAGGAATAACATACTATGACCAAATGGTTTCCATTTTTGTTTGTTTAGAACTGCAAAAATGTATCAATTTAAATAAATCTATTACTGTAGATAACCACCTTAATAAATCTATAAAGAAAAATAATATGATTATTTCAGTTGATATTTAAAGGCAACTAATAAGACATTCACATCCATCCCTGACATTTTAAAACTTTTTTTCTTTCTTTCTTTTTTGACACGGAGTTTTGCTCTTATTACCCAGACTGGAATGCAGTGGCTTGATCTCGGCTCACTGCTACCTCCGCCTCTCGAGTTCAAGCGATTCTCCTGCCTCAGCCTCCCGAGTAGCTGGGACTACAGGCATGTGCCACCATGCCCAGCTAATTTTGTTATTTTTAGTAGAGACAGAGTTTCTTCATGTTGGTCAAGCTGGTCTCGAACTCCTGACCTCAGGTGATCTGCCCACCTCGGCCTCCCAAAGCGCTGGGATTACAGGCATAAGCCACCATGCCCAGCCTAAAACTCTTAATAAAATAGAAATAAATATATATTCCTTAACATAATAAAATACATCTCATTCTCAAAACTACTATAATACTTAATAAGGAAACATTTAAGCATCCCCCATTAAACTTAGAAAAAAACACAGAGATCCATTATTACATTACTATTTAATATTTTTTCTGGAGATATTAACCAATACAATTAGAAGAAAGAAATCAGAGGTATAAAATAGAAAAGGAAGTAATTGTTATTTCCACATAATGTGATTGCATGACTGGAAAATCCAAGAGAATCAACTGAAAATCGGTAGAATGAAGGGAGGGTAGCTGGATATGAAATTAATATCTGGAAAAAAAATAGCATTTCATATACGAACAACAAAGAAAAATGAAAAGATAGACCGAGTGATATAAAGAGACCGAAAAAACAAGTTAAAAGACACAACGGGTAAAAGATGACACGTTCAATAGTGACAAAGAATATGAATTACTCAAAAAACGAACTCAGCTAAGAAATGGACAAAGACTTTACGAAGAAAACTTCTTTTTATTTTTTATTTTTATTTATTTTTTTTATTTTTTTTTGAGACGGAGTTTCGCTCTTGTTACCCAAGCTGGAGTGCAATGGCGCGATCTCGGCTCACCGCAACCTCCGCCTCCTGGGTTCGGGCAATTCTCCTGCCTCAGCCTCCCGAGTAGCTGGGATTACAGGCACGCGCCACCATGCCCAGCTAATTTTTTTTGTATTTTGAGTAGAGACGGGGTTTCACCACATTGACCAGGATGGTCTCGATCTCTTGACCTTGTGATCCACCCGCCTCGGCATCCCAAAGTGCTGGGATTACAGGCTTGAGCCACCGCGCCCGGCCTAGAAAACTTCTATACATAAACGAACTCAGCTAAGAAACGGACAAAGACTTTATGAAGAAAACTTCTATACATATCTGAGATACACATATTTGAAAAATGAGTATCACGTTCTCAGATCAAAGGAATAAGTGTCACAAAAAATTTCATTTCTCCCTAAATTAAAACACAAATTGAACATATCCCAATAAATAAAATACCAATAGGACTTTTCTTGGTGGTACATGGTAGGAAGGGAGAGACGAGACAAGCTGATTAAAAAAATCAGAAAAATAAATTTATAGAAAACTTCTTGTTTTCCCCTTTTGAATTTTGAACTGTGAATGTAATTACCTATTTAAAAGTTATGAACTACAAAACTTCAAATATATTTTAAAAATATACACAGAGAGGATTTTAAAAAATAAATATATATTTATTTTTTATACGTAATTGCAAGTTGCCCTTTTTGACCTAATGCTATATCTTGAACAGATGTTCAGGCCCATATTTATAGAAGTATCTCATTCTTCTAATAATATATAATATTTTATTGTATAGCTTAATTGAAACTTATTAAACCATTTCCCTACTGATGAAATTCAGGTGTTTGTTTTTGTTCAGTTTGTTTATTTTGAAATGGGTAATTTTTCTCAGCCAGGATTAGAAGGTATAATTATAAAAAGTAAAACAAAAAAATACGGAATGAAAAGTACAGCCTCAATCGGAGGGAAACTTTTCCTAAACAATGCAGGAAGCCCAGGCAACTTAGAGGAAAAGATAGATATGTTGAATTTCATCACATACGATGTAAATTTTTCTTGTGAGAAAAAAAAGTGTCATAAACAAAGTGAAGAGATAAACAACAAATTGGGAGAAAGTATTTGCCTAAAATGGCAGATGAGTTAATATCTCTAATATAGAGAAAGTTCCTGAAAGTTGAGTTTTTAAGAACTATAAACACGCAAGTCATAGACAAGGGAATACCAATGGCCAAGAAGCATATGAAAAGATCAACCTCACTAATCATAGAAATGCAAAATAAAACAGATCTCTAACAGAACATCTGATTCTCAACAGCCTTTTTGGAGAGCAATCTGATTATAGTAGAAAAAAAGTATTAATGCTTATAGTCTTTGACCCAGCAATCTAACTTTAAAAAAAACTGTTAGAATATAGGCTTTGGTGTCTCCCCACATCTCTCCCTTCTCCCCACCCCACCCTAGTATATCTCACGTGGTTTACCACCTAATTTCCCAGCCAGCTGAACATTCATGCCCAGACCCTCCTCTACCTCCATCATACTGTAGCCAATCAAAGCTGGTGCCTGGGCTGGGGAGATGGTCTTGGAGCCCTGGAAAGCTTCCTCTAGTGGGTCCCCCTGTGCTTTCAGGAGACTGAAGCCAAGGATACCAGCAGAGCCAACATTTGCTTCAAGTTCCTGGGCCTGCTGACAGTGTGCACGATGCTGATGGAACCTGGCAGAGGCTGCTGTGCCCTGGCCATCCTGCTGGCACTTGTGGGCATCCAGTCTGGTGGTAAGGATAAGCCCTAGAGCAGGGACAGCCGTGACGAGGACCCTGGGCTTATGGGAAGAGTTGGATCCCGTGATTTTCTCTGGTGCAGAAGCAAAGGACTCACTCTTCTTCTTTTTTGTGGGGGTGGGGACAAAGTCTCGCTCTGTCACCCAGGCTGGAGTGCAGTGGTGTGATTTCAGTTCACTGCAACCTCCACCTCCCAGGCTCAAACAATTCTCCTGTCTCAGCCTCCCGAGTAGCCAGGACTACAGGCACATGCCACCATGCCTGGCTAATTTTTGTATTTTTAGTAGAGAAGGGGTTTCACCATATTGGTCAGGCTGGTCTCGAACTCCTGACCCCAGGTGATCCTCAGGCGCCCGGCCAACTCACTCTTCTTGACATTAAGAGTAAAAATGTTAGAACTGATACTACTGCCTCTCTACCATTCTGCCTCTGCTATCTGTGTCAAGGACCCTGGTAATCTATGCCTCAACCTAAGATTCCTTTATGCTCATATATATTTTTTTTTTTGAGATGGAGTTTCGTTCTTGTTACCCAGGCTGGAGTGCAATGGCACAACCTCAGCTCACCGCAACCTCCGCCTCCTGGGTTCAGGCAATTCTCCTGCCTCAGCCTCCTGAGTAGCTGGGATTACAGGCACGTGCCACCATGCCCAGCTAATTTTTTGTATTTTTAGTAGAGATGGGGTTTCACCATGTTGACCAGGATGGTCTCGATCTCTTGACCTCGTGATCCACCCGCCTCGGCCTCCCAAAGTGCTGGGATTACAGGTGTGAGCCACCGCGCCCGGCCACCAAGGGGAGTCTTACAAAAGCAAGTCATAGGGGATCACACTGCCAAGGGAGTAGGCGAGGGGGCTGGCAGCCTCAGCGTCTGCCTGATGGGTTTTTAGCAGAGAGCTTTATTAACCAAGGCTGGGGTTTTGCACGGATTCGTCATAGTGGGAGTAAAGCTAAGGGAGCTGAGGGAGGGTGTAAGGGGGAGATTATAGCAATGGACTGACCACGAAACATAAGCTAGAGAAGGCAGTGAAGTTTGAGGAGAATGAGGGACAGCACAAAGGCAGCAGGGCTGATGCACTGGAAAATCAGGTCAGACACAGCCCCTGAGCCGGGACGGTATCCTCGGTCAGCCCAACCCTTTTCTCCACTTTTGTACCCAGGTCATAGATTACTTGCAGGGAACATAATCAAGTCTGCAGATTGGCACCATCAGTCATGGTTTTTGGATACCAGCAGTCCCTCAATAACGAGTCTGTTCCTCCAGTCCATTCTCCATTTCCACAGTGGGTGTTTTTTGTTTTTGAGACAGAGTTTCCCTCTTGTTGCCCAGGCTGGAGTGCAATGGTGAGACCTCAGCTCACTGCAACCTCCACTTCCAGAGTTCAAATGATTCTTCTGCCTCAGCCTCCCAAGTAGCTGGGATTATAGGCATGGGCTACCACACCCAGCAAATTTTGTATTTTTAGTAGAGACAGGGTTTTGCCGTATTGGTGAGGCTGGTCTCGAACTCCCGACCTCAGGTGATCTGCCCGCCTTGGCCTCCCAAAGTGCTGGGATTATAGCCATGAGCCACCAGGCCCCGCCTTGTTTTTAATCATCTCTGGTATTTCTGTGGCCTCATGCCGTATTTCTTAGAAAAACTTTTACTCATCTTTCAAGTCTCAACTCTAGCACTAACTTCATTGTGAAGTTTCCTTGATTCTTCAGACAGACTCAGGAATCTCTAAGATTCCTCAATTACAATAACTGTGGAATTAAATTGCAATTTTTTGCTAATTTTTTTTTTTTTTGAGACGATGTCATGTCACACGCTATTGCCCAGGCTGGAGTGCAGTGGCACGATCTTGGCTCACTGCAACCTCCGCCTCCCGGGTTCAAGCAATTCTCCTGCCTCACTCAGCCTCCTGAGTAGCTGGGACTACAGGTGCACATGCCCAGCTAATTTTTCTTTCTGTATTTTAGTAGAGACAGGGTTTCACCGTGTTGCCTGAACTGGTCTCAAACTCCTGAGCTCAGGCAATCTGCTTGTCTCAGCCTCCCAAAGTGCTGGGATCACAGGTGTGAGCCACCGCACCCAGTCTGCTAAACTGTTTTTATATTAGGCATTAAACGCTGAGAGTGGCTAGGCATGGTGGTTCATGCTTATAATCCCAGCACTTTGGGAGGCCTCTGCCTCTGGAGTTCAAGACCAGCCTGGACAACATGGTGAGAACCTGTCTCTGCAAAATAATAAAAAACTAGCCAGACACAGTGGTGCATACCTGTAGTGTTAGCTATTCAAGAGGCAGAGGTGAGAGGATTGCTTGAGTCCAGGAGTTCAAGGGTACAGTGAGTCACAATTGTGCCACTGCACTCCAGCCTGGGTGACAGAGCAAGACCTTCTTCTTCTTCTTTTTTTTTAAATAAAGATAGGGTTTCACCATGTTGGTCAGGCTGGTCTTAAACTCCCGACCTCAGGTGATCTGCCCGCCTTGGCCTCTAAAGTGCTTGGATTACAAGTGTGAGCCACCAGCCCGGCCGACCTTCTCTTAAAAATAAATAAATAAATAAATAAATAAAAATTCTCAGTCATCTAGTGGTTGGGGGGAAAAAAAAAAGGTCTGACAGTGGGGCTCATGTCCTAGTCATCACAGCCCCAGCCAGCTCTGGCAGAGTGAATGCCTAAACGTATTTGTTCAGTGGAGGAACAAATAAACCTGTGAATTAATGGACACTTTGAGCTTATTATTTAGGCCCTTAATTTTCATTTTCCAGATGAATAAACTACTGCCCAGGGAGTTAGGTAACTTGCTTACAGTCACACAGCCATCGATAGAGCCGTAATTTGTATTTCCTTGCCAGCTTCTGCTCCAGTCCTTTTTTGAAGATTTCTAGCAATAAGGAGCAGTTATGATGAAACTCAGAGAACGCGACCTGACCTCCGGGTAATTCTTCCCTTTCCATTCCAGAATGCGTGAACATCACCAGCTCAGCCTCCCAGGAGGGAACGAGACTAAACTTAATCTGTACTGTGTGGCATGAGAAAGAAGAGGCTGAGGGGTTTATAGTGTTTCTGTGCAAGGACAGGTCTGGAAACTGTTCTCCTGAGACCAGTCTGAAACAGCTGAGACTTAAAAGGGATCCCAGGATAGATGGTGTTGGTGAAATATCATCCCGGCTGGTGTTCACCATAAGCCAGGTCACGCCATCGGACACTGGGACCTACCAGTGTTGTGCCAGAAGCCAGAAGTCAGATATCCGCCTTCAGGGCCATTTTTTCTCCATTCTAGTCACAGGTGAGTCTCCAATACTCCTAATGCCACCAGGCGGGACAGTGACCAGGGCTGACAGCTGGAGATAGAACCAGACGGTTCAGGTCCTGGATAGGCAGTTTCCTCTTCCTCAATCCTTTCCATCACTCCCGTCGGCAGATGCTGCCATTCTACAAAGTCCACATGCAAACATCATCTCATTTTGCCTTTAATTTTAAAACTCTTACTGGGGCGGCCGTTGCATTTTTATTGACAGGGAGATGGAGTCACAGGGGTTGAAGAGGCTTGTCCAGTGCTACTCATTGACCAGTGACGTAAAAGCAGATAGAAATTAGGCCTCCTGATTCCCAATTCAGAGGTCTCCCAGAAATGTGGCTGTATTTCTAAATTCAGGCAGACGAAGAGATCAGGTGTGAGATAAAATGGGTATCAGTCTTAAGGAGCATTTAGTTGGGAGAAACAGAAACCCATTCAAGGTACCATAAATTATAGGAGGAAAAAACAAAGCAAAAAGTATAGCTGGCCCTCATGAGTTCCAGTTCCTGGAATCAGAAACCAGAAAGGGGACAGGATCTAAAACGGTTACTGTCGCACTCTGAGGCAGCAAGGCCTCCGGCTTCTGCAGCTGTTTCGCCGTGTCCGCTCCCTGCTCATTACTACTTTGGCGTATCCTAAATACGGCCGCTCCAGCCCCAGCTTTATATGACTTCCTTCAGTCAAATTGTGCTCTACAGAGAGCATCTCTGCATTCCTATATTCCCAGACAATAGAGCAAGCCTTCAAAATGCTGTGGGGGAAAAAAACTTTACCTAAAATTATATATTCAGCCAAACTATAAACCACATGTGAGGAAAGAGAAAAGACACTGAGAATTATAAGCTTTATCAGAAAAAAGAAAAGGAAAAAAGACACTCACAAGACGCTATGAGTCAAAAAAAATTGCCTTCCATGTGACTTTTTTTTTTAGATGGAATCTCGGTGTGTTACCAGGCTGGAGTGCAGTAGCTCGATGTCAGCTCACTGCAATTTCTGCCTCCCAGGTTCAAGCAATTCCTCTGCTTCAGCCTCCCAGGTAGCTGGGACTACAGTCGTGCCCCACCATGCCCAGGTAATTTTTTGTATTTTAGTAAAGATGAGGTTTTGCCATATTGGCCACGATGGGTGGATCACGAGGTCAGGATTCCAGGCACCTGCCACCGTGTCCAGCTAATTTTTATATTTTTAGGAGAGACGGGGTTTCACCATGTTAGTCAGGCTGGTCTTGAACTCTTGGCCTCGTGATCCACCCACCCGGGCCTCCCAAAGTGCTGGGATTACAGGCATAAGCCACTGCACCCGGCCCCAAGCGATCTTTTCAAAGAAGCTACCAGAGGATGTGCTTCACTAAAACAAGAAGTGAATCCATAAAGGGGATAACAGGAGATCCAGGAAACAAGGAATCTAACAGGGAAAAGGAAATTCTAGGCTGGACACGGTGGCTCACACCTGTAATCTCAGCACTTTTGGAGGCCAAGATAGGAGGATCACTTGAGCCCAGGAGTTAAGAGACAAGTCTTGGTAACATAGGAAGGACAACCCCATCTCTAGTGGAAAAAGAAAAAAAAAACCCCAGGAAGTTCTAACATTAAAAAAGGGCAGTGAGTCCAGAAGAGAACAAGGGAAAGAGGACTCTGGAAGGCAGATCTCTAGGAGGTAAAAGTGGAATTGACAGATCATCTTTCTAAAGGCCCACTAAAGACCTGATAAAAGGATTCAATAAGGGGATATGGAAAACTCTGCTAGTAAAAAATAAGATAAAATCAATTCAGGTGATCATTACCTCTAGAGAAAACGGAATTTTACAAAAGAAACATAGCACCCAACTTGATTCTGCAAAAAATAACAGAATCCAAATTATGTGAACATGACTAATTTAAATAAAATCGGTGATATAATTATTTTTGGAAGAATGCAGAGAAGGAAAATGGGTGAAAGTGTAAGAGACCACACCTTTATCCACTATAGGGAAAGCCCCTCGGAAGCAGCCATATGAGCGTATTATTCGGGACTATGGTAAGACATATGGTAAGAGTTGGCAGTGGCTGTCTCAGACAATAAGCCTAGGAGGATAACACAGTACTGCTATTATTTCCTATGAACTCGCAAGTATTTTACTTTTTTTTTTTTTGAGACAGAATCTCATTCTGTTGCCCAGGCTGGAGTGCAGTGGTGTGATCCCAGCTCACTGCAACCTCCACCCCTCAGGCTCAAGCAATTTTCCCACCTCAGCTTCCTGAATAGCTGGGATTACATGCACACGCCACCACCTCCGGCTAATTGTTTTGCATTTTTAGTAGAGATGGGGTTTTGCCATGTTGGCCAGGCTGATCTCAAAGTCCTGACCTCAGGTGATCCGTCCGCCTCAGCCTCCCAAACCGCCAGGCCTATCTTACTTTTTTTTTTTTGAGACGGAGTCTTGCTGTCACCAGGCTGGAGTGACTGTGCTCCCTGGTTCTCTACCTGCTTGGCTGTTCTTTTGCCTTCTCTATTTCCTCCTCCCACCTCTCAAACCCCAAGACTCACTCCTCACCCCTTCAACCTTTTCTCTTTACTCTCTCTTCCAAGTTCTCATCTACCCATGATTTAAACCAGCATCTCTCTGCAATTGACCAGCAAATCAGCTTCTCCAGCTCGAACCTCTTCCGTTAAGTTTTAATTGAATGTTTAAACTAACAACTGTACTCTTAGCTCCTGGAGGCCCTATCATCTCCTCAAACTCCGTATCAACCCTATCCTCCTGTGTGTGATCCTGTCTCTGTTCATGACTCAGAGTCAACTTTGGTTCCTCCTTTTTTCTTAACCCCCAGTTCAGAGAGTTACTAAGCACGGCAGTACTTACTGGGATAAACAGCAGTACTTGGTTATTCCTTTCCTTGCAAAGGTGGTTTTCAGGTCTTCATCACCCCACATTTAACATACTCCAGTAGTCTCCTAGCGAGTGAGTCCCCTGAGTTCAGCAGCTGTGCCCTATTCATCTTTCCATTGCCTGGCTCTGAGTTTTCCCTAGGAATGGTCCAGCAACTCTCAATCCATTCTACATACTGCAACCGGCTTGTCTTTCTAAAACGCTAATTTGTACATGCCATACCACTCAGAGTTTTAATGCGTCTCATTGTCTATGGGATGAAGTCTAAATTCCTTTAGCCTGGCACTAGAGACTCCATAAAGTCTCATTCTCTTTATGTGAAGCCATTGCTTCAGTTAAATTGCACTGGTCGATACTCCTCTTTCATTCATCTGACAAGTATGTATTATGCATCCCAGGCCCAGCAATAAGCCTTAGAGCAAGAGTGAGGTACAACACAGTCCTTGCTCCTTATAACCTGAAATCCCTGTTCTCCTAATGTTTTTTAGTTGTGAAGATTGTCCCTAAGAGAGAATGCTTTCCTCATGTTCTCTGCATATTTACGTATTAAAGTCAGCACATCTAGATGATTTCCCAAATACGGAAATAGGTGCATTTTGGAAGGTAAATCTAGTTAAGAAGAGGCAGGTGGCCAGGTGTGGTGGCTCACGCCTGTAATCCCAGCATTTTGGGAGCCCGAGGCAGGCAGATCACAAGGTAAGGAGATCGAGACCAGCCTGGCCAACATGGCAAAACCCCATCTCTACTAAAAATACAAATATTTGTCAGGCATGGTGGCATGCATCTGTGATCTCAGCTATCTGGGAGGCTGAGGCAAGAGAATCACTTGAAACCGGGTGGCAATGGTTGCAGTGAGCAGAGATTGTGCCACTGCACCCACACTCCAGCCTGGGCGACACAGAGACACTCTATCTCAAAAAAAAAAAAAAAGGAGACAGGTAACAAATAATATTAATAAACAACGTTGGCTGGGTGTGGAATCCCAGCACTTTGGTAAGACAAGGTGGGCAGATCACTTGAGATCGGGAGTTCGAGACCAGCCTGGCCAATATGGTGAAACCCAGTAAACACAAAACTTAGCTGGGTGTGGTGGCACATGCCTATAGTCCCGGCTACTCGGGAGGCTGAGGCACCCAGCCTGGGCAAAAGAGCCAGAGTCTGTCAAACAAACAAACAAATAGAGCCAAACTCTGTCAAATAAATAAAATAAAAACTTCTGCCATTTACCGAGTGCTTACTGTGGGCCAGGCATTGTGCTAAGTGATATCATATTACTTAATCTCCATGGTCTTTTGAGCTATTGTTCTAATGATGACTCCAGCCTGAGGATAATTTATGTTCATCCAACTAGTAAATGCTGGATAAAAATCCAGATCTAGGCTGGGTGTGGTGTCTCATGCCTGCAACTCCAGCGCTTTGGGAGGCCAAGGCGGGTGCATCACTTGAGCCCAGGAGTTCAAGACCAGCCTGGCCAACATAGTGAAAATATCTCTACCAAAAAAAAAATACAAAAATTAGCTGGGCGTGGTGGCACATGCCTGTAGTCCCAGCCACTAGGAAGGCTGAGGTGGGAGCCCAGGGGGTTGAGGCTACAGTGAGCCATGATCACGCCACCGCACTCTAGCCTGGATGACAGAGCAAGACCCTGTCTCAAAAAACAGAACATCCAGATCTCTTCCAAAGAGCAAGATTTTAACTTATGCTAAATTGCTTGACCCACTCCAGAAAATGGGGATATTTGGGGATACCCAAGTCCAAGGTGACTAAGCTGTTTCAGCTATCTCTGTAAAAACTTTAGAATTACTTTAAGGTCTATTTGCATCCGCAGCGTCTAACACACAGGAGATTCTATCCTTATTTATGGCTGCTTAAGGACATCACCATCACCCACAATGTTACAAATACTTATTTGGGTAATGAATTACGGCGGGAGGTAGCCTTGGAGATCATAGCGATGTCATGAGGTGATGCAAAGGGAGGCACTGATGATTTCTGAACCCTCCCTGATCCACGACTCTCTTCTGAACCAGACACAGGGAACTACACAGTGACGGGATCCAAACGACGGCACCACCTTGAGTTCGGCCATAGCGAAGGCACTCTCAGTTCAGGCTTCCTACAAGAAAAGGTCTGGGCGATGCTGGTCACCAGCCTGGTGGTCCTTCAAGGTATGTCCAGAAGAGCCGTAAGTACCCCAAGCTCTAAGTCTACTATTATATTTCTGCCACCTTGGTTGTTCTCCAGGAGGAGAAGGTTGGAAAGGAAGTCCAGAGGGAGAAAAACGTTCCTCAAGCCCTGGATCCACAGGAAAGTTGTATCCAGTTTCCCTGATCCAAAGGCAGTAAAGGCTTCATGTATCTAGAGGAAGACAAATGAATCTGATTTTTCAGTGGGTAGGAGGTCTGCTCGTTAGGAAAGACGGCCTGTGAGAGAGGCAAGTCAGTACAACTGCCTCTACTACAAGTCGAAGCAATAGATTTTTGGCTGTTACAGGAAGAACAAGGCAAGCGATACTTGGTTTGGAGGTGGGTTTTGAACAATGCAGCTCCTCAGCAAAGGCTGATGGCCAGACTGAGTATTTTAAACACATGCAGCTGAGTCCTCTGAGCACCATTTATCCATATGGATTACCGTTTTCCCTATAACAAAAAGTGAAACTTCCAATAATTTGTCGTTATGTTTTTGTATAACAAGCAACTGCTACAGGTTTTTGCCTGTCCTTGGCATTCTTAACTCCATTTTATTTAGATTTTCCTCAAATCAATAACTATCACTGTTTTGAGTGGCATCAGAATATAACCTCTATAGTCCCAGCTACTCAGGAGGCTAAGGCAGGAGGATCACCTGAGCCCAGGCTGGTTGAAGTTGAGTGAGCCACGATCATGCCACTGTACTCCAGCCTGGGTAACAGAGAGACCCTTTCTCAAAAAAACGTTATATGTTGCCCTTCACAGCAATTAATACAGATCCTTCCCACTCTAAAACCTTACACTCAGTAATGACCTACTATACGCAAAGAACCTCTTACCTCTACCACTCCATCATTCTGAGATTGCCTCCCCCGCTTTCCAGAAACAGGACCCCCAAAATATTCCCTACTCCAGTCCCTTATCTGCAAGTCATCAAAAGAAAACAGAGATTTCAAAAAGAAAACAAGAGACCTGATCTGTAATCCTTGGTGAGGATCTTCCAAGCTTAAGCGTATGCCAGTTTTCAGGAGGAAACACGAATAAGAAACAGTCTGACCCTTTAGACACAATTTGTTTTCTGACTCTAACTTCCCTTGGTTAGGCTACTGTAACCAATAAAAGACATTTTATTTTAGAATCAAAATTCTAAAGGGGAAATTGAGAGTAGTCATACAACCTACTACCAGTTACTATCTTTGATTCCCAAGTCATCCTAGAGGAAAAAAAAATAAAAAAAATTTTAAAAATGTCTGAGCTTTTTTCCCTTTTCCACTCAGGTGAAGAGAATGAACTTTTGAATCCAATCTTTTGTTTTCTCCTGTCTTCAAGTAGCTTTAGAGTTAACAAAAGGAAAAAACTAAAGCTGAACATTTGATTAAACAAGAAAATATACACTACTTACAAGCTTTGTTTACCCTTCTCCCCCAAGTCAAGGCTTGGTAGAATTATGTAAAGAGGTAGTATTCAGAACAGTACACACGCTTTCTCAGGTCTAGAGACATCACACAGATGAAGTTATCATGCTTACACATGGGGAAAAGGAGGGAGTTTCCCTGGATCTCTGTGCCCCGCTCAGCTCATGAAGCTAATGTCAGTGAATATCCTTATCACTGTGCCAACAATTCAGAGCTATACGTGGAAAACCTACCTTCAACTTTTTGAGTGGCATCTATTGCTTCTTAGAATTTCCCACCTGCTAGCAAGGAGCAATCCAAGGCTAGCCCCATCCCAGAATGAGATTTGCTCAAGATCACAGCCCTCACTTTAGTAATAAGACACAACACATAAAATAGTTCCTACTTTCCTTTTCCAGTCCCTTTATAGTCATGAGGGCCTATCAAACGCACATCTCAGGACAGGTCAGACTTCATTTTATCAGGTATTTTGTTGCTATTCTAAGTTATAAGGCAGTAATACAAACTTTCTTTTCCTTTCCACAGCTTTGTAAACCTTGTGCCAAAATAAACTTTTTAAAAAGCTACAGGAAGACAAGTCTGACTCTGGCTTAGTATCTTGCTCGTTACAATAGGCACAAAGAAGAAAGCAATGGAGCACAGGGAGAGAGATGCTAAGATACCGAGAATCTGTGGAAACATGAGCTGGGGCAAACCAGTGTGCGCCTTGAGTTTCCCTCCTCATTGTCAGAGCAAACCTGCCTCTGCCCTCCTAAGATCCAGTAAATAAAACAGCTTTAACAAAGTGGCTGGTATACCGTTCTCAAATATTGGATAAATATATGCTTTTTTGTACCCCAGAAGAACTTTTCCTCTCTCCTCATCAACACAGTAAAATAAGTCATGTCAAAACAAAATAAGAACACCAAATTTGGGGGGAAGAAATTTTTATTTAACACTGTAAAGGAAAAAGAGAGAAAACAAGCAAAGATATGTAGGACGGAAAGGAAGACAGCCAGATCCAGTGACCGACTTGGTATGTAAACGAGGAAATGCAGACAGACCTTGACGTTCAACAGCATCCACACAGCACTGCTGGAGGAAGAGGAAGATTTGTGCAGACCAGGAGCACCGCAGACTACAACTGTCCCGCTTCAAATAAATACTTGCTAACCTCTTTGGTAATTTCTCTTTGTAAATAAATGCCCATCACAGTATTTGCAGTCTTTTCTCCTAAGTTCACAAACTCTCTTCTTTCTCTTTGGACAGATGACCTCCTGTCATAGTGAAGCAGACAGTAGGCAGGATATTCCTGATAGGATGAACTACATGAATAAAGGGGTAAGAGTGCAGAAATTTAGCTATGGCTCCATGGTGAGCCATTAAAAGGAAAGAGACACTTGACCTGTGATCCTTGGCAAGGACCCGCCAAACATGGGAGCTAAGGATTGTGGGAATGGAGAGAAATATGGCTGAGGAAGATAAGACCCTTATTAGTGGTAATCTTGAACCTCAAACTAAGGATTTTAGACTTTGTATCCTATGGAGATAAAAGGTCAACATGGAGTCAAAGACCTGGATTCAAATTCTGGCTCTGCAACATACCAGTTATTTGTCATTGGGCAAATGAAGTTCTGAGATGCTATTTCTGCTTGCCTATCTGTAAAAAGTGATACTGCCTACACCATCTTGTTTCCACAGGATTGTTCTGAGAATCAGATGAGTCTGTATTTGGAACCTAGAACCATTTGAATTCCGACTCCAGTCTCCAAAGCTTTCTCCACTACATCATATTAGTTGTAAGAGATCGAGACCATCCTGGTCAACATGGTGAAACCCCGTCTCTACTCAAAATACAAAAAATTAGCTGGGCGTGGTGGCTCGTGCCTGTAATCCCAGCTACTCGGGAGGCTGAGGCAGGAGAACTGCTTGAACCCAGGAGACGGAGGTTGCGGTGAGCAGAGATCGCGCCATTGCACTCCAGCCTGGGTAACAAGAGCGAAACTCCGTCTCAAGAAAAAAAAAAAAGTTCTGTGTTTCTAACTAAATAATAAGCTCACATGGGTAGAGATGTCTTTTATTTTTAGTATTCAAAGAATCTCCTAGAGCTACTCAACATTATAGAATCACCAGAAGTCTCAGTAACAAGTTATATCCAACTATATGAAAAGTTTCAGCCATTGTACTTGTACTTAATTATAGTCCATATATAACAATCTGTGACACACAATCACAGAAAGGATACACTGCCCAAGTTTATCAAGACATTTAAGAGCATGAGACTACTAGCTCTGACTTGAACTAAGGAAAATATATACAAAGCAAATACACTTTGTACATACCAACTGAGTCTTGCTTCTAAAGAATGTATTTACTCTGCTTATCTCAGCTTGGTTCAACAGAAATTTAGGATATTTGTGCCTTGGTTTTCAAAATGTATTGATACAACTGACTTCAAATAAGCCTACACATTTCCATGCATGAATAGGTAGTTTTCTGGACACACATCTTAGCCCCAATCTGTATGAGTGATTTATAACCAAGGGCTTTGAACCTCTGTAAGGCCATGAGGTTATTACAAGGAATCGATATGCCATAATCTTCAGCCTGAATAAATACCTTTCAGATATTTGTATATACTATATTTCAACTGGATACAGATTCTGGTATGACTAATAAAGATAAATTGACTTAAAGCATTACTGAAATCGTAGCAGCTTTTTGTTACGTATGCTTTTACCAAAAATACTAGTGATATGGCTATCATGTTGTTGGAAGGGAATAATTTTGGAGTTTTTTTTGTTTTTGTTTTGAGACAGGGTCTCTCTGCTGCCCAGGCTGGAGTGCAGTGGCATGATCTCGGGTCACTGCAATCTCTGCTTCCTGGGTTCAAGTGATTCTTCCTCCTCAGCCTCCCGAGTAGCTGGGACTCCAAGTGCATGCCGCCACACCCGCCTAATTTTTGTATTTTTAGTAGAGATGGGCTTTCACTGTGTTGCCCAGGCTGGCCTCGGAACTCCTGACCTCAAGTGATCACTGCCTCGGCCTCCCAGAGTGCTGAGATTACAGGCGTGAGCCACCACGCCCAGCCAAGAATCTAGTAATTTTTGGAAACGGTAACAAGCCTACATCCTATGATTCACAGATCTAAGTGTCCTGTCTGAAAGAGGGAAAAAGGGCAACATACAAACTACACTTCTGTGGATACCAAGTGTAGCTTGGCAGGAAAACATAAAGTGTGTCTGTATAAAACCTTAAAGTTGAATGCCAATAATGCACCTGTCTGTGGCAGGTATGAGAGATTAAAACCTTACAATGTCATTTGGATCAGACAATGGCTGTATTTTGATCCTGGAAAGCATCTCCAGTTGAAGACATTATATTCTCTGTGTTCTATTTCAAACCCCTGGAGCAGCCCAGTGGCTCCCAGTGACTACTGAGACAATGACATTGCTGCAGGCTAGGATTTCCCCCTTTAGGACAGCCATTTGTGATGTTTATCCCGTCAAAATCTTCCTCCATCTTACTGCGTCAGAACTTATATGAGATTCATTTTGGAAATTCTCAGTAACAGAACTCTATGCTGTAAGTCCTTCCCAATCCCCAAAGCTCCAGTGGATTATTCTTGTAAACAGCACTTTTATCTCCTCATCTCTCTACCACAGAGGCCAAAAAGGGTTTTCCCCTAACATCCAAATACCTATTCAGATACCAGCCCTGCTCCCTCTCTTAAAATATGTCTTCTCACCCGGGCGTGGTGGCTCACGCCTGTAATCCCAGCACTCTGGGAGGCCGAGGCGGTGATCACTTGAGGTCAGGAGTTCCGAGGCCAGCCTGAGCAACATGGCAAAATCTGTCTCCACTGAAAATATAAAAATTAGTTGGGTGTGGTGGCACGTGCCTGTAATCCCAGCTACTTGGGAGGCTGAGGCAAGACAATCACTTGAACCCAGGAGGCAGAGATTGCAGTGACCCGAGATCATGCCACTGCACTCCGGCCTGGTGAGAGTAAAACTGTGTTGTTTTTTTTTTTTTTAAACTCTGCTTCTATGCAACTATCTTGCATGTTCTGCACATGTACCCCAAAACCTAAAATGCAATAAAAATTAAAAAAAAAAAAAAATTCTGCTTCCACTCCTTAAACCCCAAAGGCTGTTTTGTTGTTGTTGTCATTTAAAACAGACACAGACTATGCTTCCCTCCTGATTTATTAAGACCAATATATTTAATTTGTATTTTTTGAGGAAACAGCACCTGGAAACCAGGGAGAAAGCAGCTGAAGCATGTAGAAGGTCATGAATTATTCAATTTGGTGTCGATAATTTGTCAGAAAAATTTTTTTTCAATAGCAATAGATAAGTGTATTATAGTTCTATTTTATAATTATAATTAGAAGCAATGGATGTTGAATATCCTTTCCTCAAAGTCATTTAGTCTCAACCCTTGGAAATGATTAGGTTTTTACCTGCAGTGAATCCCTTCATCACAGAGCAAAGAGGGTACCAGCCCAAGCCAACAGTGCCCTGTAACAGAGAATTCAGGGAAACACAGGCCCTTTGCATGGAATTCAAAGGGCTGCTTAATATGAAGTTAAAGACTCAAGTTCAGACTAAGGGATCCAAGATCAGAAATCACAAGTTTTCTCTTCTCTTTGACCATCAGGTTATATGTACAATGAGAGAATCAGACTGTGGGGCTCCGGCCCTCTTCTGTATCCCTGCTCGCTTTACCTCAGTGCATACCATATCCCTTCTTCCTCCAGTGTGAAACGTGCATATGTGTTTGTGAATATAAATATCTATTACACATATATTCATATATATATATAAATATGCAATACAAAGACATAAGCAAGACATTTTTTTCCTAATAACTATTTAATCAAAGACTGGGGAAAACTCAAGTTCTTCCCCCCAAATTTTCCTTCTAACTTAAGAGCCAATTCCTGGACCAATTCCTGCTCAAAGAAAACATTTAAGAAGCACCTGCCCAACTATTACGCAGCAAATGCTGATACACTTTATGATGAGCTAAAAGGAAGCAATTTAACAGCCATTTCTACATCCTCCAGACTTTTTCTCATAAATTAAAGCATTATTGTGGGGAAAGAGTCAAAGAGCTACAGCAACAGGGACAAAATGTCATTCTGGATTCTCCAAGTTTCTTAACTCTTCAGAGAACCGGCAACAGGAACTTTGAGGGAAAATTAATTTTTAATGCTGGGGTTATTTTTTCTCCTTGCTCCCAACTCATTAATTCTGAAACTTTAAAGATACTGGAGATAGCAGCTAATTCTTGCTCTTCCCATCAGACTCTCTAGTTCTGTCCAACCACAACTAACCCACGTGAAGATGGGTCAGACTAACCTTTCTGGAAACTACCAGAGAGGCAATAAACCAAGGCAGTGCCCTATATGACCTCACAACTCCCAAGTCTATGGGTCTCTAAGAAATCTTTCCTAATTATGTGCTAACCCAATAATTTTTTCCTCTTGTTTCAAACTGTAACAGACAAGAGGATACATATACACTACTTGAATTATAATGGAAAAGATATAGATGAAAAGTCATTCAGAATAAGAAAATAATCTGTTCAGCACTGCATAAAATTCAAAGGGCTGCTTAACATAAAGTTGAAGACCTCAAGTTCAGACTAAGTGTTCCAAGATCAGAAATTGCGAGTTTTCTCTTCTCTTTGACAATCAGAGCAAGTTGAACTGTCTCTCCCTTGACTCCTATAAAGGCTCCAGATTCCTGAGTGTGTAAAGCCTTCCAGCTGTAAAAAATGAACATCTGAAAAGTCCAGGCTATCTAGCCTCCTGCCTTGGGCATTATATCGAAACTGTGTCTGAAACATTTAAGGATAAGGCATTCCTAGAAGTAAATGCTTAACCACAACCATGTTCTGGTGTTAGACAAAATAATCTAAAATGCGTCTTCCCAAAATGGGAGGTCTCTCAGACTTCCAGGTTAATTTAGGCTAAAAAGAAAAAATAGATTATATACACAGCAAATTAGCATCCCATATACATTTCTTCCACTGCTTAACTATGTATTGAGGTAACTCAGTAACTAGTATTGAGGCCTCTAAGCCAAAGCAAGCATTTCTCATAGAGACACATTATTCACTTGGTGAAACTTAAGTGAGATCAGGAACACTCTGTATATATGCATCATTTCTGTTTTTCCTCTTGTGATGGTTAATCTTATGTGTCAACCTGACTAGGCCACAGGATGCCCAGATATTTGGTCATATAGTATGCTGGGTGTGCCAGTCAGGGTGGTTTGGGATGAGACTAACATTCCAATCAGCAGACTGAATAAAGCACATGGCCCTCCCTAATGTGAGTGGTCCTCATCCAATGAGTTGAAGGTCTGAACAGAACAAGTAAGGGAAAACTCCTCCTGCCTGACTGCTTGAGCTAAGACCTCAGTCTTTTCCTGCCTTTGAACTGGAGTGGAACTATCAGCTCTTTCTTGGGTCTCCACACTGGCTTTCAGACTGGAACTACACCAGCAGCTCTCCTGGATTTCTAGCTAGCCCACTGAAGATCTCGGGACTTCGCAACCTCCGTAACTGTGTGAACCAATTCCTTAGGATAAATCTCAGGCTGGGCATGGTGGCTCCCACCTGTAATCCCAGCACTTCAGAAGGCCAAGGCAGGCAGATCACCTGAGGTCAGGAGTTTAAGACCAGCCTGGCCAACATGGCAAAACCCCATCCCTACTAAAAATATAAAACATTAGCTGGGCATCGTGGCAGATACCTGTAATCTCGGCTGCTTGGGAGGCCAAGGCGGAAGAATCACTGGAACCCAGGACACAGATGTTGCAGTGAACTGAGATCATGCCACTGCCCACCAGTGTAGGTGACAGAGTGAGAGACTCTGTCTTAATAATAATAATAATAATAATAAATCCCCAAAGAACCTTAACTCCTCAACATAAATTAACCTGGACATCTGAGGTACCTCCCATTATGAGAAGACACACAACAGATTCGTTAAGAGGAACAGGTCTGGGAAACAGCAAAATGAGTCTCACGTCCTCTATCCATCAGAGCAAAAACAGTGAAGAAAATTTCCGGTAACTTAGTCTGATGCTATTTGCTATACTGTGTATAAAAAGGCAGATCCCTATCCAGCACTTTGTCTCTACCACTTGTAAAGCTTTCAGATCTTTGTAAGGTACTCAGATCCTTTCTAGTTCTCTAGGCATTAGTTCTCTAGCAGAAAGTAAAACTACAACTGCCTGTCCTGGCATTTCCAGACGCTGATGGACAGACAAAAGTGTCCAGGCTGTGATAATTTTTCTGAGACAACTGACATTGTGTACTTGAAAACTCTAATGTGTTCCAACTTCAACACAGCCTTCCTCCAACTAAGTCATGGCCAAATATTCATAATTCACCTCATTTCCTTAAGTCTCCCTCCCCAGTTCAAAACCAGTGTGCATTCTCAAGCTACATTTCAGGGGCTACCCACAGTTAAGCAGATCTCATTCCCCAAATAAACAATCACTACAGAGGTGTAATATGGGAGGTATATGAGAAAACATCTTTTATTCCCTCTGAGCCCAGCTGAATCATACTTTCTGGTCACAACTTTTAGAAGCAGGCTATTATTTCAGCAGGCCACTCCCCCACTTTTTCTTTGCCCTCCCTGACTCCTTTATCCTCTACCAAAGTACAGAAAAAGGTATCTCTAGCCCCCTTCCATCACCCACAAATCAGCATACGATAGTCAACAGAAACTGAGGAAAGACTTCTAGCCAAGAAAGAAACCCATTAGAGAGTGGTGTTCTTGTTCTGATCATAGTAAACTATCAAAGGCTAATGTGACAATATTAATGGTGCCCCTCTGTACCTTCTTTTGGCACACCAACAGCTGTTATATGTCTCCCCTTTTGAGATTTTGAAGTTTCCACAACATTCCTGACCTTCTTCATTTATTCAACGTTAAACACTTAAATACTACAAAGAACACGGGTATGGGATGCCAGTAGGCTGAAAATATAAGGCCCACCTCTCCCAGGCCAAGCTGTTTTGGACATGATCACGTTGGTCAGTCTGAGTCCAAGTATAGCCAGAACCAAGCAGAAAAGGAAAGTTCCAGAGATGAAAAATAGGCTTAAAGAGTTAAAATGTGACAAGGTAAAATCTTAACTCCTGAAGACCAATGAGTTACTAAAAACAGTGAACTGGCTGCAGATGCTTACTGCATCTATTTCTGTGTCACAAATTATTTTAAGATTACTAGGAAAAAAGATAGTAAACAATGAGTTGAGCACTTTGAGATGTTGAGGCATGCGGATCGCTTGAGCCCAAGAGTTTGAGACCAGCCTGGGCAACACAGCAAAACCCTGTCTCTATAAAAACACAAAAATTACCCAGGCATAGTGGCACACGCCTATAGTCCCAGCTACTTGGGAGGCTGGGGTGGGAGGATCACTTGAGCCTGGGGGGTCGAGGCTGTGGTGAGCTAAGATCGTGCCACTGTACTCCAGCCTAGGCAACAGAAAGAAACAAACAAAATCAGTGACTTGGGGATCATTTTTTACAATCTTCAAAGCAATGTATGCTGCCCAACTCTTTCCTAGAAAGGAAATGGAATCAGATTCCTACCAACATAAGGCTTCCAAAATACATTACGTAGCTTTCTGGGGAAACTGCATCAACTGAAGTAGTCTTTAAAAATGAAAATAAGAAAACCAAAGCACATGATGGTAAAGCACTTTTCCCTTCTCACCGTAATTCTTTGATTTGTGCTCTGGGAATCAAGACAAAACAAAATCATTAGTCTTAGATTCCTGAATTAATTTGGCCTGACCTCACAGCTAATGTGATCAAGAGTAGATTTTTTTTAAAATATAATTAAGACAAAAAAAAGGACTTTATATCAGCAGGACTTTAGGGCTGTGGTTCCACTGTTTTTACAGTAAAATACCCTAATGGTGGGGTAGAGGGTGGAGAAGGAGGTGGAAACCTCTGTTACAAAGGCAACATGACAGATAGCAGGACCCTAACCAGACTTTAAGGGATTGATTCTATTCAGGTGGGGGGAGCCCTGCATAATGAAGTTTCACACTTATAAAATTATCACTGAATTCATGAATAAGAGGCATTTGGTTGTAGATACAATTCCATCTGTAGATACTAACTTTAAATTTAAAGAAGAAAAACATTCATTGCATTAATATTATGTGTTGGGTTTCTTACGTGATTCCTATATCCATCTACTAATTTTTTGTTTTGATACAATTTACAGCTGTGGTCAGATGATTACCATAACCCTGATTCAGGTGTGGTCTTTAGCTTCAGAAAGTCCATCGGTCATGTAGCTGACTGTCATTGCTAAATCTGTTGCTTGCAGAGGCCTCAGAGCTCTGGCTTTGCTGAGTAGAGTCCTCACCATTTAAGCTCTTCCTACATACAGGACATGTGTCATGCTGAAACAGAAAAATATTAGTCTATGTGAAGATCCTGGCCTGAGAAGCTGGGAGTACTGCACACTTAAGTAACCCTGAGAATTGTCACATCAAAACTCATGACTTGAAATAGAAAAACGTGAGGGAATGCATCCTCATGCTGCATGCTCTGGGGTCTAAGGTGTGATACCAGGATATCTCCCAAACAGAACTTAAGCACAACTGACAGGCACAATTCTGGTCCAGCAACTTAATAACAGCTAACATATACCGCCAAACAGAGCTAAGCACAAACAGCGAGCGATCTATGACAAGAGGGTAACTGCCCATTACTTCCCATACGATCTAGAGCAGAGGTCAGCAAACTTTTTGTTTAAAGGGACAGGAAAATTGGCCAGGTGCACTGGCTCACACCTGTAATCCCAACACTTTTGGAGGCCGAGGCAGGCGGATCACTAGAGGTCAAGAGTTTGAGACCAGCCTGGCCAACATGGCAAAACCCCATTTCTACTAAAAATACAAAAATTGGCCGGGCATGGTGGTACATGCCTGTAATCCCAGCTACTCTGGAGACTGAGGCACACACCACTGCACTCCAGCCGGGGTGACAGAGTGAGACTCCATCTCAAAAAAAAAATTATTTACAGTAACAGGTGGGAGGCCACAGTGGCCTGTGGAACACAGTTTGTAACCCTTGGCCAGAAAAGTTCTAAACAAATAACAGTATCAGAGTGAGCTAGGGATTTACAAGATAAAATCTGATCTACTTGGATCTCGAGGAACTGTTAACTATACCTGTACTCTTAATCATCCCCCCAAGAAGCCATGACTTGCTGTACTCACCAGTTCTAACCATGGCACAATACAACTGCTGTGAAAGAAGTGATTGCAAGGTAACTGCCGGACTTCCTCTTCAACTGTGTAATCTTCTTTGCATACTGGACACTCTAAACCCATATCTGTTGAAGAAGAAAATGCCTTTTAAAGTAAATAAAGAGGGCCGGGCGCGGTGGCTCACGCCTGTAATCCCAGCACTTTGGGAGGCCGAGGCGGGTGGATTACGAGGTCAAGAGATCGAGACCATCCTGGTCAACATGGTGAAACCCCGTCTCTACTAAAGATACAAAAAATTAGCTGGGCATGGTGGCGCGTGCCTGTAATCCCAGCTACTCAGGAGGCTGAGGCAGGAGAATTGCCTGAACCCAGGAGGCGGAGGCTGCGGTGAGCCGAGATCGCGCCATTGCACTCCAGCCTGGGTGAAACTCCGTCTCAAATAAATAAATAAATAAATAAATAAATAAATAAATAAATAAATAAATAAAGTAAACAAAGAAAAGGAAGAAAAAACTAACCCAATGTCTCTACCAACCCTGCAAATGCATAAAGAAAAGGCATAAGAGTTGGGTGCAGAGGCTTACGCCTATAATCCCAGCTCTACAAAAAAATAAAAATTAGCCAGGCATGGTGGCGTGTGCCTTTAGTCCCAGCTACTCTGGAGGCTGAGGCAGGAGAATCACTTGAACCTGAGAGGCAGAGGTTGTAGTGAGCCAAGATCAAGCCACTGCACTCCAGCCTGGGCAACAGAGCAAGACTCTGCCTTGAAGAAAAACAGAAAAAGAAAAGGAACATGAGACAAAAGAAAATGTACGTATACTTGTGTGGCAGGCAGGTAAGAGGCATGAATTACATTTCAAAATGAGGGTAACAATGGTAGTAAACAGAGACATGAAAAGGAGAAATGACGAATGGGGCCTACTCCAAAAAGGCCTACAGAGGAACTACATAAGGCCCATTTCTTGAGGTAAAGAGTTGGAAGAAATAAACTGGGGCTTAGATGATCTGTTGAGTAAAACAGAAAAAACATCTTCCCAAAGATGTGACAGCCCTCTGGCAGTCAGTTTCCATTGTCAACCTGTCCACCACAGCCAAGAAATTCATCTCAGCAATCTTAGCAGTTCAGTGTCTTAAGCCACTTGCCACTTTTACCATGCTCTTTTCAGCATGGGATGAAGGATCCTATTTCAGTGTGGCTACCCTAAACAATTTTTACCCTCTGTAAAAATTGTTAATGAGGGTGGGGCATGGTGGCTCACACCTGTAATCCCAACACTACTTTGGAAGGCCGAGGCAGATGGATCACCTGAGGTTCCGAGTTCAAGACCAGCTTGGCCAAGATGGTGAAATCCCATTTCTACTAAAAATACAAAACTTAGCTGGGCATGGTGGCGGACACCTGTAATCCTAGCTACTCGGAAGGCTGAGGCAGAGAATTGCTTGAATCCAGGAGGCGGAGGTTGCAGTGAGTTGAGATTGCACCACTGCACTTCAGCCTGGGCAACAGAGCAAGACTCTATCCCAAAAAAAAGAAAAAAAGAGTTAATGAAAAGCTATATCAGAAGTGGTGCTGCAGAATTGCAAAGCCAAAGTTTAGCTCAGGTCACCAAATCAAGAGCAGAAAGCCCTCTTCTCTGAGAAGAAACGGTCACAAACTATACTGGGAGTTCCAAGCAGCAAGTTTTGAGTTTACCAAATATGTCTAATACTACCAGCTAGTCTACATGCCTAGTGGCTGGTATATGCTCCATGCCCCAGCAGCCAATCAGGCATTTGGAGCAGTACTGCTACTTACTAGACTTACTCCTTACTCTCCATTCCCACCAACTTTGGCCTAATTCTTTTACTTCTCATGCCCAGTGTGCTGCAATGGCCTCCCAGCTAGTATCCCAAATTCCATTGTCTTAACCCTCCAAACATGTCCTATACTTTGCTACAACTTAATTTTCCCTAAAATCAGCTTCATAGCAATTTCCAGCTCCTCTTCACTTGGATTCTCAGCTGGCACTTCAAAAATTAATAAATTAAACATGTAAAACATCACTTCATCTCCTTACCCAAACCAGTGCCATTCACTATTTCCCCATCCCTGAAGATGGCAGCACCGTGTTTATAGTTACAAAGCTGGGAAATCTTAGAATTATTTCTGACTCTTTCTCCTCCTTCATCCCATTATGCAATCAGTGAGGAAAGCCTTTCTCCAAAATGATCTGGCCGGTGTAGTGGTTCACGCCTGTATTCCCAGCACTTTAGGAGGCCAAGGCAGGTAGATCACAAGATCCGGAGTTTGAGATCAACCTGGCCAATATGGTGAAAGCCTATCTCTTTAAAAATAAAGAATAAAAATTAAAAAAACAAAAACAAAATGATCTTCTTAATCTACGCTTTCCTTTCTCAGCATTGTCACCATCGCCTGAACCCCACCTGGATGGTTGCAACAGACTCTAATACCTGTTCCTGCTCTTTCTCACTTCCAATATGTTTCACACACTGCCCCAAACTAATCTTCCCTAAAGACCGCTTTACCTAACTCACACACCAGGTATATGCCGATATTCTTTTTTTTTGGGGGGGGTGGGGGGGAGGAAGGCGGGAAGGGAGGGAAGGATGAAGGAAGGAAGGAAGGAAGGAAGGAAGGAAGGAAGGAAGAAAAGAAGGAAGAAAAGAAGGAAGGGAGGGAAGAAGGGAGGGAGGGAAGGAAGGAAATCAAGCAATGAGAGAGACATTGCCGACCTGGATCTAGAGGTTTACAAGTTGATTTCTTTCTTTTTTTGAGAGAGGGAAAGAAAGAAAAAAAATGAGTAAAGGAGAGGAAGAGAAAGAGGGAGGATGAACGGAAATATTGCTTTATTCTGAAAAAAGAAATGGGTATTGATAATGACCAATCAATGTTTCATTTAAACCTATGAGTAGGTGTGATATGGTATTGACAAGAATGTATATTTTGTGTATTTGAAGTGGAGAGCTCTGTAAATATTTATTAAGTTTACTTGTTCCAGATCTGAGTTCGAGTCCTTGATATCCTTATTAATTTTCTGGCTCATTGAATCTAAGTCTCAATGTATCTGGGTGTTAGGATCGTTAGCTCTTGTTGTTGCATTGATCCTTTTACCACTATATCTTTGTTGCTTTAAAACCTATTTTACCCAATACGAGAGTTGCATCTCCTGCTTTTTATTTATTTATTTATTTTTGCTCTCCCTATGGTTGGTAAATCTTTCTCCATCCCTTTGTTTTGAGTCTTTGTGTATCCTTGCATGTGAAACGGGTCTGGATGTAACATGCCGTTGGGTTTT
>CM052667.1:40646132-40712581 GCA_028533165.1 Leontopithecus rosalia | reverse complement strand
AACAGATCGAGACCATCCTGGTCAACATAGTGAAACCCCGTCTCTACTAAAGATACAAAAAATTAGCTGGGCACGGTGGCGCGTGCCTGTAATCCCAGCTACTCGGGAGGCTGAGGCAGGAGAATTGCCTGAACCCAGGAGGCAGAGGTTGCGGTGAGCCGAGATCGGGCCATTGCACTCCAGCCTGGGTAACAAGAGCAAAACTCCGTCTCAAAAAAAAAAAAAAAAAAAAAAAAAAAAAAATGTGATCACACAAAAACTTGTGCAAAAATATTCATGGCAGCAGTAGTACTGATAACAGGCCCAAAGTATAAACAACCTAAATGTCCATCAACTGATGAAGGATAAACAAAATGTGGAATATCCATACAATGTAATATTATGGAGTCATAAAAAGGAATGAAGTACTGATACACACTACAGCATGGATGAACCTTGAAAACATGCTAAGTAGGAAAGAGTCACAAAGGTTCACATAGTACATGATTCCATTTATAACAAATATTCTATACAGGCAAATCCACAGAGACAGAAAATAGATTGGTGGTTGCCTAGGGCTGAGAGAACTGTGTAGAAATACGTAGTGACTACTAATGTATGTGGGGATTCTTTTGGGGATGATGAAAAAGTTCTAGAATCAGTGGTAATGGTTGTACAACTCTATGAACTTACCAAAACCACTGAGTTGGTTTTAGTACACTTTAACAGGGTGAATTACATGGTATATAAATTACATCTCGATTAAGAAATATTAGTCTAGGGCTGGGCATGGTGGCTCACACCTGTAATCCCAGCACTTTGGGAGGCCAAGGCAGGTAGATCACAAAGTCAGGAGTTCAAAACCAGCCTGACCAACATGGTGAAACCCCATCTCTACTAAAAATACAAAAATTAGCAGGGCGTGGTAGTGTGTGCCTATAAGCCCAGCTACTCAGGAGGCCAAGCCAGGAGAATCACTTGAACCCAGGAGGTAGAGGTTGCAGTGAGCTGAGATTGTGCTACTACACTCCAGCCTGGGCGACATGGAGAAAGAGAGACTCTATCTCAAAAAAAAAAAAACAAAAAGAAAAGAAAAAAAGAAACATTAGTCTATAAAGATGAGTTGATTAAGGGTAGATAATTTTATAATTATTAACCTTAGAAATGTAATCTCGAAAAAGTTCACAGGCGATTTTGTGATAACATTAAATCAAAGTGAGGAAGATACTCATAACCCCGAAATGTTTCCTAGTGTGCCTTTGTAATCCTTCCCTCCTGCCCCTCCCCATCTCAAGCAACCAAGTCTTTCTGTGGTTTGCATTCTCTAGAATTTCATGTAAAGGGCATCACACGTATGTACTCTTCACCAGAGGAATGATGTAGCTAATTGGTGAATAGCAAAAGTCTAATCTCTACTGATTTCACATTTCTCCAGTGAGTGGAGTTCACGTATTAGGAAATTGCACAAATGCAAAATAAGTGGTTCTGATTATGTATGTCAGCTCTGCAGCCTCTGATTCTCAGGTAGATCATCCTGTATAAACTTAGGATGTCCATCTGGCCACAGTTCAACTTTGTGCTCCAGTTCAGCTGAATATAAATTATATGTATTTTTTGAGACGGAGTTTCACTCTTATTGCTCAGGCTGGGGTGCAATGGTGTGATCTCAGCTTTCCTCAACCCCCGCCTCCCTCAACCCCTGCCTCCCTCTCCTGTCTCAGCCTCCTGAGTAGCTGGGATTACAGGCATACACCACCATGCACAACAAATTTTGTATTTTTAGCAGGAATGGGGTTTCTCCATGTTAGTAAGGTTGATCTCAAATGCCAGACCTCAGGTGATCCACCTGCCTTGGCCTCCCAAAGTGCTGGGATTATAGGTGTGAGCCACCATGCCTGGCAAAGTAAATTTTTATACCCATCTGTCTGGGGTTCTATGCTTTATTTCTCAGTATGTTCTAGACTCAGCTAGAGGAAGTATGATCAATGATCAACCATGACATGCCTAAAACAGGGTAACAGTTTAACAAATATAATGTAGCGATTAAAGAATATAATTTTTTTTTTGAGACAGGGTCTCTTGCTCTGACACCCAGGCTAGAGTGCAGTGGCATGATCTCAGCTCACTGCAACTTCCGCCTGCCAGGCTCAAGCGATTCTCCCACCTCAGCCTCTCGAGTAGCTGGGACTACAGGCATATGCCACCACACCTGGTTAATTTTTTTTTTTTTTTTTTTTTTGTAGAGATGGGGTTTTACCATGTTGCCCAGGCTGGTCTTGAACTGCGCTCAAGTGATCCACCTCCCTCACCCCTCCCAAAGTGCTAGGATTACAGGCATGAGCCACCAAGTTCAGCTATAATTCTAATAACTATAGAGAAACAAGTAAAAGATTCATAACATAATACCAAGTAAATTTTTAGAAGCAGAAATACAATAGATACACTCCTATGACAGCAACTCTAAACAGTTATGAGGTATGCAGATGAGAGATGAGAAGTATTATGCTAAAAAATTCATAAAGCTATAATCGAGTAATGAGAATATGGGATATTTCTTTTCTTTTCTTTTCTTTTTTTTAGACGGAGTTTTGCTCTTGTTACCCAGGCTGGAGTGCAATGGCGCAATCTCGGCTCACTGCAACCTCCTGGGTTCAGGCAATTCTCCTGCCTCAGTCTCCTGAGTAGCTGGGATTACAGGCACGCACCACCATGCCCAGCTAATTTTTTGTATTTGTAGTAGAGACGGGGTTTCACCATGTTGACCAGGATGGTCTCGATCTCGTGATCCACCCGCCTTGGCCTCCCAAAGTGCTGGGATTACAGGTGTGAGCCACTGCGGCCCTTCTTTTTTTTTTTTTCCTGAGACAGTCTCGCTCTGTCTCTCAGGCTAGAGTGCACTAGCCGGATATTAGCTCACTGCAACCTCCACCTCCCGATGTTAAGCAATCCTCCTGCTTCAACCTCCCAAGTAGCTGGGATTACAGGCATCCATTACCAAGCCAGGCTGATTTTTATATTTTTTTGTAGAGATGGGGTTTCACTATGTTGGCCAGGCTGGTCTGGAACTCCTGACCCCAAGTAATTCATGAGCCCAGTCGATATTTCTCATTTCTATTTTTATTTTATTTATTTTTTTGAGATGGAGTTTCGCACTGTCGCCCTAGCTGTAGTGCAGTGACTTGATCTTGGCTTACTGCAATCTCTGCCTCCTAGGTTCAAGCACTTCTCCTGCCTCAGCCTCTGAATAGCTAGGACTACAGGTGTGTGCCATCACACCCATCTAATTTTTTTTTTTTAATATTTTTAGTAGAGACGGGATTTCACCATGCTGGCCAGGATGGTCTCGATCTCCTGACCTCACGATCCACCAGCGTTGGCCTCCCAAAGTGCTGGGATTACAAGTGTGAGCCACCGCGACCAGCTTATATTTCTCATTTTTAAAAAAGCTTAGGGCCGAACAAGGTGGCTCACGCCTGTAATACCAGCACTCTGGGAGGATGAGCGGGACGGAAGGTCAGGAGTTCCAGACCAGCCTGGTCAATGTGGTGAAACTCCATCTCTACTAAAAATACAAAACTTGGCCGGGCGCGGTGGCTCACGCCTGTAATCCCAGCACGTTGGGAGGCCAAGGCGGGTGGATCATGAGATCAAGAGATCGAGACCATCCTGGTCAACATGGTGAAACCCCGTCTCTACTCAAAATACAAAAATTAGCTGGTCACGGTGGTGCGTGCCTGTAATCCCAGCTGCTCAGGAGGCTGAGACAGGAGAATTGCCTGAACCCAGGAGGCGGAGGTTGCAGTAAGCCAAGATCGCGCCATTGCACTCCAGCCTGGGTAACAAGAGCGAAACTCCGTCTCAAAAAAAAAAAAATACTTAGCTGGGCGTGGTGGTAGGTGCCTGTAATCCCAGCTACTTAGGAGGCTGAGGTGACAGATTCGCTTAAACCCAGAGGCAGAGGTTACCAATAAGCTGAGATCACGCCACTGCACTCCAGCCTGGTCAACAGAGTGAGACTCCATCTCAAGAAAGACAGAAAGAAAAAAAGCTTAAGTTTGTTATTTTTCAGATTCTATGCCTTAGGAAAAAATCTGAAAGGATATATATGGAAAAAGGGAGCTCTCAGAATAGTGAAACTCAAGATATATATTTTTTTAATGTCTAGGAAATATTTTTAAATTTTTTTACTGCCACTACAATGCTGCTTATATAACAAAAATAAGTTTTATTTAAATAAATATAAATCAGAAAACTCAGAGCACCTTGCCCTCCTGTGCATACCAGGGAGCTCTTTGTTCCAGAAAGCTATGTATCGTATTTTCTCCTAATCTGAGGCAGCAGCCAGAGCCACTCTCGCACGGAAGTCATCCATTTGGGTAAGCTGAGACTCTACCATCAGATGACTCACTGGCACCAGGTCACAGTCAGAAGTTTGCAAGTACTCAACGAAACCTTCAGGTAGCTATGGGGCTCACTTTCCAGATCATCATCAGGAAGCTTAGTATAGCAATGTCTTCTCTCTACAAGCTGCTAGCAACGTTTTCAGATTCACTCTCCACTGGCCCTCACGCGTTATTCAAACATTGCTCCCATTTAACTGGCAACCCTCCCCTAAGTTCTCTCTATCCCATTAGTCGCTTATCTCTCACCCCAGTCTCATTTTTTTTTTAAAGTCAATACTGATTTTGTCAGAAATTTTCTTGAACTAAGCCTCTTCTAATATAGCCAGTATTTTCAGAATTCAGCTATCAGGAAATGTTACTTATAGAAAATAACCACTTCATTGTACAAGCAGCTCTGGCTAAAGAAAAACAGAGCAAAACTGAGCATAAGTCTTTGCTGAAATTACCAACTAAAATAGGGAAAAGAAAAATAACTTTAGTTTCTATATATGATTTTATTTCTAAGTTTTTTTCTTCAGGGACAGGAGCATAAAACCTTAGAGCTTATGAATACTATTTTGAGATAATTTTCGCGTCTTTGCTTATCTAAATTCCACCTACTCTTCAAGGCTCCAGTGCAAGTTTTACCTTCTTCATGAAGTCTTAATAATGGCTATAATATACCAAACACTCACATACCTAGCATCTACTAACTCACTTAATACTCACAACATTCCTATGAGGAAAGTATGATTATTTCCCCCAATTTCCAGACAAGGAAACAAGAGAGGCACTGGGAGCAGGTTATACAGCCAGTAAGTGGCAGACACAGGATTTGAGTTCAGGCAACCCGGGTCCAGAGGCTGTTCTTAATCACTGATATATGACCTCTCCTCAAGACTGTGGTCCACCTCTTTTCCTTCTACTATGCTTGTTACATATACACCACAACAAATTTATTATACTCTGTACACTTTTTTGTTTATCTTTTTGTTTTTTTGAGATGGAGTTTTGCTTTTGTTGCCCAGGCTGGATTACAGTGCTGTAATCTTGGCTGACTGGAACCTCTGCCTCCTGGGTTCAAACAGTCCTCCTGCCTCAGCCTCCTGAATAGCTGGGATTACAGGTGCCCATCACCACACTCAGCTAATTTTTTGTATTTTTTAGTAGAGACAGGGTTTCACCATGTTGGCCAGGTTTGTCTGGAACTCCTGACCTCAGGTGATCCACCTGTCTCAGCCTCCCAAAGTGCTGGGATTACAGGCGTGAACCACTGCACTCAGCCTTCCTGGTTTTCTTATTTGTTCTATTATGCGTTTGCGCTTGCTCCACAACTAAATTTTAAGTTCCTTTCAGGCAAGGCAACCATGACATTTACTTCCTACCCCTATATCTAAGCATAGTGCTGTGTATGAAACACTCAATACATACTTCCAGCAGGCACAGTGCACCTGCCGGTAATCCCAGCTACAGGGAGCCTGAGGTAGGAGGATCACTTAAGCTCAGGAGTCCAAGTCCAGCCTGGGCAACACAGTAAGACCCCATCTCTTAAAACACACACACACACACACACACACACACACACACACACACACACTTCTCTCTCCCTTCTTAGCTAGTTTTTCAAAAATCCCTGGCAACATCTACAACGTGAAGTCACAGGCTATGAATCAGCAAAATTACTTTAACACCTGAAGGATAACTCATGCCATCAGTGTGACATTTAGCATTACTAAAGTTAGGAAACTGACTACATATATTTATTTTTCTTCTTACTTAATGCATCTCTTCCTGGTGAGTCATACCTACAAAATTGGCAGACCCATGTATTTCCATTACCTAAAAGAGAACACTAAAGGAAAACCAAATGAAATTTCTTATTCTGTATATGCATAATCAGCAAGTGACAATCTGTGTTATCACAAATAGCACACACAAGGGGAAAGAATACTGAAATCATAAAGTCTTCCAGGACTGGCAAACGAAATACATTTTATTATTATTATTATTATTTTGAGATGGGAGTCTTGCTCTGTCACCCACACTGGAGTGCAGTGGCGTGATCTTGACTCACTGTAACCTCTACCTCCTGGGTTCAAGTGATTATCATGTCTCAGCCTCCCGAGTAGCTGGGATTACAGGCAGATGCCACCATATCCAGCTAATGTATTATATTTTTAGAAGAGATGGGGTTTCACCATGTTGGCCGGCTTGGTCTTGAACTCCCGACCTTAGGTGATCTACCCACCTCAGCCTCCCAAAGTGTTGAGATTACAGGCATGAGTCACCAGTAATCCTGTGCTCAGCCCAGGATACATTTTAAATGTTTTTCAACCCATCGAAATGGGAAAATAAAAATGGAAGTTCAAAACATGATCTGTCTGAAATCACTCTAATCAACCCATCTACCAAGGCAGTTCAGAGTTAACCAAAATTCTTAATACTGGATATTAAGAAGTAGCATAGACCATGAGCAGAAAAACCACCCTAAGTAGAAGAGGACCATTACCCAGACACTGTTGATAAATCTAATCACATCAAAATGTGGGGGCTATAGATCTTAAAATAATTTCTCAAATAATAAGGGAGAGAAGCTTAGGGTTTTACAGGCTTCTTATGAAACAGCACTTTTGAAATATACTACTAGTACAATTTCAATTTACATACACAACAGTGAAATATTATGCTAGCTCTCAAGGTACTTCAGCTATCTCTGGAAAAGGCTAAGGTGATCCTAAAACAAATAAATCCTGATTATGGGATTTAACTTACTTTTCCCTTTTAGCATATGTCAGCTTTCTAGAGCTGAACAAGTTGTATGGCAATAGAAGGTACATATACAAACAAGCAAAAGGAAAACATCAGTGTTTGCAGGCTGGCTGGTTTGTACCTTCTGGGCTGTAGACTCTGAATGTTTAAAAACAAAGAGTATTAATGCCACTGAATTATACACTTAAAAATGGTTACAATGGTTTCATTTCTTAAAAAAAAAAGACAACTAAAGTGACTTTGGGTCAATGAATAAAGTGAAAAAAGAAAATTACTCTGTATTTAATATAAAATGGTATTCAAGAATGAAGACTAATACCCTATTGTCAAATCACAGCTTTTGGCTTTTTCCAAAAAATACGGATGCCACATTATAAGAAGACATAGAAATTATTTACAGATTTCATCTTGGGATCTGAAAGGCAAGTAAATATCCTTCATCTACACCAAACTACTGTGTTGACTAGAGGTAAGCCCTAGAAACCAGTACTCTGTACCAGGTTGAAGACTCTACTAATCCTGGCCTGCACTTTATACCGATTGTCATATCACTAAAGCAGAGTCTGCAACACTGTTATTTCAAAAACAGCACAAGCTTTTTATTCTCACACTATATACACAGTAACAGAGCAGAAGACAAGAATTAAAAATACTACCAGTTTAAGAGAATACAGTTTGAAGCTATTACTTTCTCCTAATCAAGGGTTTATCAAAGGTAACATGCTCAACCCCAGATACTGAAAATACAAATCTTCCATAAGGGTTACTCTGGCCTACATTTTTCTCATACATTCAGTTAAACTCTGATGTTTTGCCACACTGGAAAATTAGTTCTGCCATGATTTTAACACCCACTCACTTCTCAAAGAATTCCTATAGCTAAAGGAAAACTTACCTCTGCAAAATGTGTTGTTGTGCTATTGTCTATCCGACTGCTGCCACCACCTAAAAAACTAAAGAGAAGAGGAATGAGTGGTGATTCTATCCCCAGGAACAAGCTTCCATCCCAGAAGCTAAATATAGAATGGCATAATGAGAACAAAGCCCAATAAGGAAAAATAACTCATCCCAACACAACACCTATAAAGAAAATTATGAAGAACTGGCATGTGATCTAATCTATGAAAAGTAACATAAACCACAAAATCAAGTGTTTTTCAAGGGAATCAAAGCTAAATCCAGTGAAAAATTGGAGAGAGAAGCCCCATTGAGAAGGAAGAAGGCAGTGCAATTGCCATAGCCAGCAATGCAATTCAAATGTGACCTATCAAAAGAAAACATTCATCCTCAAAGACACTAACAAAACAAAAGGTTTCACTAAAAAACCATTCGACCACCAGATGAACACAACATCTGAGGCTACAACAGTTAATATTTCTAAAGAATCATCAAATGTAGTAACCTAAGAGGCCTGGTACTGTATTTAAAACATTATAAAAGAATTCAATGAATATTTCTCCTTCCACCCACCCTCAGGACCCATCTCAAATGCTACCTCCTTCATTAAGCCTTTCTGAACTCTCCAACCAAATAAGACTCCTCTAAACCCCTCTGCACTCTGACTTTGATTCTAAAACCTACCTTGTATCATGAATATCTAGGATTTGCCTCATCCATTTCAACCCATTTCCCTCCTATCATCAACATAAATTCATTAGGCAAAGACTACAATTTATTAATGCCTCAAATACATGTAGAGTGATTATTGTCAGATATTACACAGCACTATCACCTTTAAAAAAACCTGCTATGTCATATCCTATATTGATACTCAAAAGTTGTTGAATTAATACCACATGTGAAAATGATAAAATAACTACCTCTTCCCAAAGACCTTGAAGAGTGGAGAGAAATATTAAATCCCATTGTCCCCATGAAATTTGTAAAGAACAAAGACAACAAGCTAACACACCAGGGAAGCGGGGATGGGAAGAATCACAGGAACTGCTGGATACCACTTTTACTTCAAGAGACACACTTAAGGATACAAACATACATACAAACACCCCAATGATAAGTTCACAAACTACTACAAATAGTTTTCATTTGTAGGATTACAGTACCAGTCATTGTGATGTGCTCCCTAAGGAAACAAACACACCAGTCAGTCTGAAACCAAAAGTGAAAAAGCAAAGCTAATTATATTCTTTATGTAATCATTCTCAAGCCTTATTCCTTGATTAGAAACCACTTAATACCTGTATTTATTTCAGAAAACCGCTTTTGTAAAAATCACTCCAAATGTGTAAGAAGCCCAAAAGTACTTGTACATCTATGCTAAATAAACAGCCAACTGACCTACCACTTATCATAAAAAACAAGTTGAGTGGCTATGTATCCATTTAATTGTTCAAGCCCAGACAGGTTTCCAAGACAGTCTTCCTGCCTTTGCTACACAGTTTCAGGGATTCAAATATCCTTGGTAAGTGAAACCACAACTCTTATCTGTTCCCTTTCCTTAAAATTCCTGTGCATTTTAAGAGTAATAGAGCCTGTCATAGAGAAGGGACAATAAAAACCACCATGTTGCTCTGAGAAATGCTACAAAGCTTAAAAAAACGTATAAGGTAGTCCTCTACATGGAAGTGTAAGAGCAGATGGACCCCCTTATCCAGTATTTACATGAAAAGATTTCCTCTTACTGATTTTAACCCTTCCACTACTTACCACTGCAACTAAGTACTTAAATCGGCAAATGTTTATGAACTTTATAGAAGGAAATACCATATTGCCTCTAAGACAAGGATTCTAAGAAAAAGATTTCTGCTTTCATTTAAAACACGGATCTCTTTCAAAACACGGATCTCTTTTGTATTTGAGTAAATTGCTACCAAGAGCACCTAAATAAGACCACCTTTGATCTACAAAGACAAATAAAAGAATTAAGAACAGAATCCATAGTTCCCTGCTAGACAAAGATTCACCCTGCAGTTAATCATTCCCAGCTACTCAGGAGGCTGAGGCAGGAGAATTGCCTGAACCCAGGAGGCGGAGGTTGCGGTGAGCTGAGATCGTGCCATTGCACTCCAGCCTGGGTAACAAGAGCGAAACTCCATCTCAAAAAGAAAAAGAAAAAAAAAAAGCCCCATTAATTATTCTCCCACAATCAATATACCCTTTATTTAGCACATGCAGAGCATAAGTGCCTGAAATAAGTATTTGATGCAATTATCATAGCACAAACAAAAAAGCTATCCCAGGTCAGCATGCCATCCACACAAAACTGCTAATTTTGCAGTCATGCTAATCTGACAGGGTTAGTGTTGGTATCGTGCTATTTAAAACCAAGATGATTACACTAACAGTTAAGTGTTTGTATCAAAATAGATTCCACGTCACATAGTGCCCCAGAAGCTCCAGCTTATTTACACATATAATCACCAATCATTAGTAAAGTAAAACTAATAGTACATACTGTAAAATGTGTAGTTTTTCCTGGTTGTGGAAGGAACCTTCAACTTTAGATTCTGCCAATAGCAACAGTAAAGGAATTACCTACTGTCATTAAAATCCCCAGTCACTCCTAGATTAAGATGCTTCAGATTGCAAATTCTTTTTGACCAGTCAGTACTTCTTCAATTTTCATACCAATGTTTAACTAAACCGCCCCAAAATAACAAATGTGCCACTGTGATTAGCCAAAGAGGCCATCCTATCAACGCTATTCTAAAATTTATTAACATTTTAGATTGGGCGCAGTGGCTCACACCTGTAATCCCACCACTTTGGGAGGCCAAGGCAGGTGGGTCACTTGAGGCCAGGAGTTCAAGACCAGCCTGGCCAACATGGCAAAACCCCGTCTTTACTGAAAATACCAAAAATTAGCAGGCGATGGTGGCGCACACCTATAGTTCCAGCTACTCAGGAGGCTGAGGCCTGGGAGGCGGAGGTTGTAGTGAGCCAAGATTGCACCACTGCACTCCATTCTGGGTAACAGAGCAAGACTCTGTCTCAAAAAAAAAAAAAAAAAAAGAAAGAAAGAAAAGAAAAGAAAAAAGATTTTATAGTTTTGTTCACATAAAGAGGAATATATAATAGTCACTTTCAGAAATATTTCCCCTATCAGCTAATATACCTCTACTGAGGCCAATAAGAACAAATTCCAAGCATTACAAACCCGTATATTAATATTACACTGGAAAGATGGCCTAAGTTTGACAGCAATAATCTTCTTTTTTCTTTTTTTGAGTCAGAGTTTCGCTCTCATCACCCAGGCTGGAGTGTAATGGCACAGTCTCAGCTCACTGCAACCTCCGCCTCCCTGTTTCAAGTGATTCTCCTGCCTCAGTCTCCAAGTAGCTGGAATTACAGGCACCCACCAACATGCCCAGATAATTTTTGTATCTTTAGTGGAGACAGGGTTTCACCATGTTGACCAGGCTGGTCTCAAACTCCTGACCTCAGGCTATCCACCCATCTCGGCCTCCCAAAGGGAGGCCTGGGATTACAGGCGTGATTCACCGAATCTGCCAAATAATCTTAGTAAGAACAAGAGACCCAAGGCTTCCTCAAAGCAGAGTAACAGTCGGTTTCCCTGGCTACAACAGCCTGTTTACCTGATTAGACATCTTTGTCAGAAGTCACTACCTAATCCAACAAAGAGGTGTAACAGCAGTTTACCTTCAGGCAGCAGAGTGGTCACTAAAAACCAACTAATAATCTAAGAGAAGCCCCAGGTCTCAGATAATAAATGACAACTGACCACATTTACTCTGACACACGCACAGATGTTTCCAAGGAACACCACGCACAATCAGGAGCAGGGAACATCATCACATCCACTATCACATCACTTTCCAAATTTTCCCGTTTTTCTTTTTCATCTCCCATTTTTTTGCCCTCTCTTGTGCAAGCTCATGCATTCACTGACTCTCTCTCTCTCTCTGTAGACAGTCTAAGTTAAAAAACAAATTCAATGTACTAACTCAATGCTGAGAGAAAACAGTTTTGATAATAGAATATCTGAGTTATTCATGAGCTTATACAATACCTGGAATCATCTGTCACTTCTTCAATAAAGCCTGATTCACATCTGGGACAAATATATTCCTATAAAAAAAAGGAAGAAAGAAATAAAAGTTTTTCATTAGAAAGTTAAGTGACATGTTGTTTCAGAGTGACATGCAGTATACACTGAGGCTCTGAAATGCTGTATGTAATTGCTGACTCCAGATGACTCCCGAGTAGTTTCTTTCTTTGCTTGTTTTTTGTGAGACAGGGTCTCACTCTGTCACCCAGGCTGGACTGCAGTGGTGTGATCATAGCTCACTGCAGCATCAATCTCCCAGGCTCAAGTGATCCTCCTGCCTCAGCCTTCTGAGTGGCTAGAACCACAGGCACATGCCAACAAACCTGGCTAATTTTTATTTTTAGTAGAGATGAGGTCTTGCTATGTTGCCCAAGCTGACTGCAAACTCCTGAACTGAAGCGATCTTCCTGCCTCAGTCTCCCAAAGTGCTGGAATTACAGGCATGAGCCACTGAGCCCAGCTTAGTTTTTTTCTTTTTCTTTTGAGACAGAGTTTAGCTCTTTTTGCCCAGGATGGAACACAATGGCGCGATCTCAGCTCACTGCAAACTCTGCCTCCTGAGTTCACTCCTGCCGCAGCCTCCCAAGTAGCTGGGATTACAAGCATCCGCCACCACGCCCGGGCAAAGTTTTGTATTTTTAGCAGAGACAGGATTTCACCATGTTGGTCAAGCTTGTCTCAAACTCCTGACCTCAGGTGATCCACCCTCCTCGGCCTCCCAGAGTGCTGGGATTACAGGCATGAGCCACAGCTCCTGGTTCCAGCCTAGTTTTTTCTATTATACTCTGGTAAATATAGAATTCCACAAGGTATTTGCAGAATCGCTTCATAGCTACCTAAGTGGTTCCCATTGAGAGCTCAAAGGGGGAGTGTCAGATGTTTTTCTTTATTTTAAAATTTAGGTTACTTATTATTATTTTTGAGACAGAGTTTCATTGGCTCAATGCAACCTCTGCCTCCTGGGTTCAAGCAATTTTCCTGCCTCAGTCTCCCAAGTAGCTGGGATTACAGATGCCTGCCACCATGCCCAGCTAATTTTGTATTTTTAATAGAGACAGGGTCTTACCATGTTGGCCAGGCTGCTCTTGAACTCCTGACCTCAGGTGATCCACCTGCCTCAGCCTCCTAAAGTACTGGGATTATAGGCATGAGCCACTGTACCCGGCCTAAAATTTAGGTTATTTTTCGACTAGAATGAATCTATCATCTAATTTTTTTTCTTCAAATCTAATTTAAAAAGCTCCACTATATCAAAGCAGTAAAATATGTAATACTGATGGGTATAGAAACTGCTACTTTTAGGCTGGGCACAGTGGCTCACGCCTGTAATCCCAACACTTTGGGAGGCTGAGGTGGGCAGATCATTTGAGGTCAGGAGTTCAAGACCAGCCTGGCCAACATGATGAAACTCCATCTCTACTAAAAATGTAAAATTAACTGGGGTATGGTGGTATACACCTGTAGTCCCAGCTATTCGGGAGGCTGAGGCAGGAGAATCCCTTGAACCTGGGAGGGAGAGGTTGCAGTGAGACCAGACAGTGCTGCTGCCCTCCAGACTGGGTGACAGACCGAGACTGTCTCAAAAAAAAGTTTAATTCAAGGACATTAGAAGAAAAACAGAAAAAAATAAAAGAAACTGCTGCTTTTTACTATGTGCATACAAGAGACATAAACTAAATAACAGCATAAATAAATCTGCAGACTAGAAAATTACAGTGAGACAGTACAATATTTCTAATCTATCTTCTGTTTATCAATGGTTCCAAATAAAACCTAACATTCTAAAATGCCCTACAGAAATAACAATTCAAATAACCAAAACAATTCCATTAAGTCAATTTCTATTTCCTTCAGTAATAAATCTTTCTTTTAAGTAATATCAAGCTTTGAGGATAAGAATATATTTTAGAGACTGCCTTAATTTTTTTTAAAGTATATTTTAACTACCTATTAAAATAGATCTGGGAAACACATTTTCTTTTTCTTTTTAACCTCATCCTGGACTCCAAAGGCATGGGAAAGACATTTTGAACAATTTTTTCTTTTTCTTTCTTTCTTTTTTTTTTTTTTTTTTTTGAGACAGGGTCTCACTCTGTCGCTCAGGCCAGAATGCATTTGCAAAATTTTGGCTCACTGCAGCCTTGACCTCCGGGGCTCAGGCAATCCTCCCAGCCTCAGCTGGGACCACAGGCACATACCATGCCCAGCTATCTGTATTTGTAGTAGAGATGGGATCTCGGCCAGGCGTGGTGGTTCATGCCTGTAATCCAAGCATGAGGTTGGGAGTTCAAGACCAGCCTGACCAACATGGTGAAACCCCGTCTTGAAAAAAAAAAAAAAACTCACTTGAGGTCGGGAGTTCAAGACCAGCCTGACCAACATGGTGAAAACCCATCTTGGAAAAAAAAAAAAAAAGAGATGGGAATCTCACCACATTGCCCAGGCTTGTCTTGAAGAACTCCTGAGCTCAAGCAATCTGCCCACCTTGGCCTCCCAAAGTGCTAGAATTATAGGCATGAGACACTGTGCCCAGTTCAACTATTTTCTTATCCCCTATACTTTCTGAACCCTACATTTTCTTCTACCTGAAGATGATGTAAGCTCTATTTGGCTCTTCAAACAAAGATAGGATGGGAATTCAAACACTCAAATGCCTTTTTTTTCCCCCCTAAAGAGATGTGGGTCTCATTCTGTCACCTAGACTGGAGTGCAGTGACACAATCACGGCTCATGGCAGCCTCAAACTCCTGTCCTCAAGCGATTCTCCCAAAGTGCTGGGATTACAGGAATAAGCACCATGCCTGGCCCTCAAGTGCTTTCTTTCTTTTCTTTCTTTCTTTTTTTTTTTTGAGAGGGAGTTTCGCTCTTGTTACCCAGGCTGGAGTGTAATGGCACAATCTCGGCTCACCGCAACCTCCGCCTCCTGGGTTCAGGCAATTCTCCTGCCTCAGCCTCCCGAGTAGCTGGGATTACAGGCATGCGCCACCATGCCCAGCTAATTTTTTTGTATCTTTAGTAGAGACGGGGTTCACCATGTTGACCAGGATGGTCTCGATCTCTCGACCTCATGATCCACCCGCCTCCGCCTCCCAAAAAAGTGCTTTCTTAAAAGAAAAAAGATAAAAAGAAGTCCCTCATGTCAAAAAGATTAGTTTCTTGAGGAGAGAGTCAAACCAAGGAACAGCAAATTTAATAAAATAATCTATAATCAATGAAGACTGGAAACAGTAACAATAAAGAGTTTTCCTGGGGAACTAGGGAAAGCTCTGACTGAAACAGACCTAAAATATGTGTTTGTTCAATGAAAAAGGAAATTCTAGGTTTAGGACCATGATGATAGAAAAGAACACACATGGAGGTTAGAGGAATGTGGATACGTAAACAGGCAGACGGGGCCAGAATGTGGAAAACTTTACATAACCATTAATATCAACTTTACCTTGAGGATCAGAAACTCAACCTTTTTTCTCCACTACACACATGTAGAATGAGACACATTCATAACGGGCACACCGTAAACTACTCCAGAAGTGAAGTAATCTGGAGACCACATAAATCCCTGAGTCCCCCTCTACTCCTTCATCCCCTGCCTCCCAGAAAGCTGCAACTCCATCCCTTTCTCTCCCATTAAGAAAATGTATCTAGTCAGGTACAGTGGCTCACACCTATAATCCTAACACTTTGGAAGGCTGAGGTGGGAGGATTGCTCGAGCTCAGGAGTTTGAGACAAGCTTGGGCAACATAGTGAGACCCTGTCTCTGCGAAAATTTATAAATTAGCCAGGCATGGTGGTGCACACAGGTAGTCCCCGCTTCCTGGGAGGCTGAGGCAGGATCGCTTGAACCTGGGAGGTGGAGGTTGCAGTGAGCTATGATTGTGCCACTGCACTACAGTGTGGATGACACAGCAAGACCTGTATCAAAAAAAAATAAGGTAAGTTTATCTGAATGCTGAATGCGAATGAGATTGATTCTGGAAAACTAACCTTAAATCTATTCTAATGTCTAAAATTAAATTCAAAAATAGAGTCAACAGCAAAATGAAATCACAGCGCTAGGCCTTCTTTCTTCTCTCTCCTTCTCTTACTCATTCCTATTGCTTTAAATATCCCTATATGCCAACTCCCCACAGATGTATATCCCTACCCAGTCTTCTGAATTCCAGACTCACTTATTCTCATATGTATGGTCTCTCACTTGCTTTTTCTCTCTCTTATACACATACACACACACCCTCGAGAGGTGGCATACCAACTGCTCATACTAGAAACCCAGGGGTCATTCCTAACCCTTCTCTTTCACCTCCCACCATCAAATCCTGGTACTCCAAACAAACACATTTCCCAAATCTACATACTCCTTGTGCCGTTGTCACTACCTTAACCCAAGCCAGCACTGGCTCTCTTTTGTTTTTTTTTGGAGACAAAGTCTCACTCTGTCACCCAGGCTGGAGTGTGGCGTAATCTTGGCTCACTGCAACCTTTGTCTCCTGGGTTCAAGTGATTCCCCAAATTCAGCCTCCAGAGTGGCTGGGATTACAGGTGCCCGCCATTATACCCAGCTAATTTTTTTATTTTTAGTATAGACAGGGTTTCACCATGTTGGCCAGGCTAGTCTCGAGCTCCTGACCTCAAGTGATCTGCCTGCCTCAGCCTCCCAAAGTACTGTAATTACAGGCCTGAGCCACCATGCCCAGCCTGAGTATCTTCCCTCTTAAGTCGTGTCCTGCTTCTCTTTTAGTCCTTTCCAATCTGCTCTGCACACTGAAGAAAGAACCATCTTTTTAAAAGCATAAAACAGATATCTGGCTGGGCGCGGTGGCTCACACCACCTGTAATCCCAGCACTTTGGTAGGCCAACGTGGGTGGATCACGAGGTCAAGAGACAGAGACCATCCTGGCTAACATGGTGAAACCCCATCTCTACTAAAAATACAAAAATTAGCTGGGCGTGGTGGCGCGCGCCTGTGCTCCCGGCTACTCGAGAGGCTGAGGCAGGAAAATTGCCTGAACCCAGGAAGCAGAGGTTGCGGTGAGCTGAGATTGCACCATTGCACTCCAGCCTGGGCAATAGAGCGAGACTCTGTCTAAAAAAACAAACAAACAAACAAACAAAACAGACATGTTATTCCCAGCTTAAAATCTTTCAATTAGGGCAGGTGCGGTGGCTCATGCCTGTACTTTGGGAGGCCGAGGCGGGTGGATCACAAGGTCAAGAAATCGAGACCATCCTGGTCAACATGGTGAAACCCCGTCTCTACTAAAAATACAAAAATTAGCTGGGCATGGTGGTGGGTGCCTGTAATCCCAGCTACTCGAGAGGCTGAGGCAGGAGAACTGCCTGAACCCAGGAGGCAGAGGTTGCGGTGAGCCGAGATCGCGCCATTGCACTCCAGCCTGGGTAACAAGAGCCAAACTCCGTCTCAAAAAAAAAAAAAACTTTCAATTATTTTCCAAAACACTTAGAATAAAATTAAACTCTTTAACATGATTTATAAGGGGGGGGGTCTCTGCTCAACTTAACAACCTCATTTTAGGCTACCCTCCTCCCTCAGTATGTTCCAGCCATACTGGCCTTCTTTTGAATCTTCTTCATTATTATTATTATTTTTTTTTTTTTAATGAGACAGAGTCTGGATCTGTTGCCCAGACTGGAGTGCAGTGGTGTGATCTCGACTCACTGTAACCTCCGCCTCTTGGGTTCAAGCGATTCTCCAGCCTCAACCTTCTAGGTAGCTGGAATTACAGGTGTATGCCACCACGTCTGGCTAATTTTTGTATTTTCAGTAGAGACAGGGTTTCATCGTACTGGCCAGGCTGGTCTCAAACTCTTGGCCTCAAGTTATCTGCCCATCTCGGCCTCCCAAAGTGCTGTGATTACAAGCAAGAGCCACCGTGCCTGGCCTCTTTTGATTCTTTGAACTCATCAAGCTCAGCACTGCCTAAAAGCTTCCTGTAACTGGAATACTATTCCCCTCGCTTTCTGCATGGCAAGTGGCGTCTAATCTCCTTATTTTATTTCTTTTTTTTTTGAGACAGAGCCTTGCTCTGTCACTTAGGCTGGAGTGCAGTGGCATGACCTCGGCTCAGGATCATGTGAAGTCTCCTCTTCACATGATCCCAGTCATGGTTCTAGGAACCAGGCTGTCAACCACTATAGTTCCTTCACAGGAACAGGACACTTCGGAGATAGAAATCAAACTGTAGAAGTGCTCTACGGTTCTTCCTGTCATTTGGAAGTGACAAATACTCCTTCCATTTATAAGCAACAATAAAAGCTTTCTAAATAGTTCTATTTTGATTTCAGGGAAGAAAAGCCAAAACTCTTCCCAAATGCTCTATTAATTATTCTTGATAAAAGTAGCTAATAATAGGCCAGGCACAGTGGCTCAAGCCTGTAATCCCAGCACTTTGGGAGGCCGAGGTGGGCGGATCATGAGGTCAAGAGATCAAGACCATCCTGACCAACATGGTGAAACCCCATCTCTACTAAAAATACAAAAATTAGCTGGGCGTGGTGGCACGCAACTGTAGTCCCAGTTAGGAGGCTGAGGCAGGAGAACTGCTTGAACCCAGGAGGTGGAGGTTGCGGTGAGCTGAGATTGTGCCACTGAACTCAGCCTGGCACCTGGTGACGGAGTGAGACTCTGTCTCAAAAAAAAAAAGTAGCTAATTATAAAGCAAACCTCACAGCTCTAGACATCTCTCCTGCAATCAACATTATGGGAAAATCAGAGAACTTTTTAGAATATACAAGATCTTCATTCTCTAATTATCAAAGTAAAAAATGCACACTCGTCTCTTACATACTTGAGTAATCCGATTTCCGAACAAAGTCTGGTCTCAGAAAACTATCTCACTTCCATTTCCTTAATCTGACTCTCAGATACCAGAAAACTCCAAAATAATATCCTAAAGATATTACATTTCCTATTTCTAGATTTTTTTTTTTTCCTGAGACAGAGTTACGCAGTCTTGTTACCCAGGCTGGATGGAGCGCAATGGCGCGATCTCGGCTCACCGCAACCTCCGCCTCCTGGGTTCAAGCAATTCTCCTGCCTCAGCCTCCTGAGTAGCTGGGATTACAGGCACGCACCACCGTGCCCAGCTAATTTTTGTATTTTTAGTAGAGACAGGGTTTCACCGTGTTGACCAGGATGGTCTCAATCTCTTGACCTCGTGATCCACCCGCCTCGGCCTCCCAAAGTGTTGGGATTACAGGGGTGAGCCACCGCGCCCCATCTCTAGATTTTCTTTATACAGGCTTCTTATCACTTCACTTACTAGTACCACTTTTCTTCTAGATTCACACAAGTCACTAGCCTTCCCATGATTTCCAGCTATGTTAAGGGTCCACCCCTTCATTCTAGGAGCTCAAAAACTCTAGAGCGGGCATGGTGGCTCAAGTCTATAATCCCAGCACTTTTGGGAGGTCAGGAGTCCAAGAAAATCCTGACCAACATGGAGAAACCGCTTCTCTACTAAAAATACAAAATTAGCCAGGTGTGGTGGTACATGCCTGTAATCCCAGCTACTCGGGAGGCTGAGGCAGGAGAATCGCTTGAACTCAGGAGGCAGAGGTTGCGCTGAGCCAAGATCATTCCTTTGTAACCCAGCCTGGCAACAAGAGCGAAACTACATCTCAAAAAACAACAACAACAAAAACTCTATCAAAATTAAGAGATAAGACATTAGATGAGGACAGAAATGAAATATGATTGGTTATAAGTTGATAATTGTTAAAACTGTATAGATGTAGACGTTATTCTGTCTACACTTTTTAAGGTAAAAAATGCATAAAAATTTACCATCTTAACCGTTTTTTTCTCTGAGACAGGGTCTCCTGTCACCCAGGCTGGAACACAGTGGCATGATCTCAACTCATTTTAACATCCGCCTCCTGAGACTACAGGTGCATGCCACCGTGCCCGGCTAATTTTTGTATTTTTTGTAGAGATGAGGTTTTGCCATGTTGCCCAGGCTGATCTAGAACTCCTAAACTCAAGCAATCTGCCTGCCTCAGCCTCCCAAAGTGCTGGGATTACAGGCATGAGCCACCCTACCCAGCCCTTTCTAATCATTTTTGAGTGTACAGTTCAGAAGTGTTAAGTATGTTCGCATTGCTGTGAAACACATCTCCAGAACTTCTCATCTTGCAAAACTGAAACTCTATATCCATTAAGCAACAACAACCCATTTCTCCCCTTCATTTTCTGGTAACCACCATTCTATTTCTGTTTCTATGAATTTATAATTTTTGATACTGACACCAACAATCCAACTGTCCCATAGAAATGACCTTTAAAGTTTCTTTTGAATAAAAACAAATTGACCCTCCCAGTCTTAAAACTTGAAAAAGTTACATTTGTCTTATCTGAGTTGCTTTCTCAAGAAACCAACCATCAGGCCTCCCAGATAGTATCAAGGAACTTAAACTTACCAGATCACTGCATTTGGACAATGAGACCTCAGACCCCTCAACCCATCATGACTGCCTAAGGGACCTCCTGCTTCCTGTTGACCAACTTCTCTTCCTTACCCCTCCCTAATTCCTGCTTTTTTGCATGTAGTTACAGTTCTTCCCTGCTATATAAGCCCCTAATTTAGTCAGTCAGGGAGACGAATTTGAGACAGATTTCCCATCTCCTCAGCGGCAGCACCCAATTAAAACCTCCTTCCCTGGCAATATTCATTGTCTCAGTGACTGGCTTTCTGTGCAGCAAGCAGCAAGACCTAAAACACACCCCTGGTGTTTCAGTAATAATATCTAATGTAAGTGAAAGCATACAGTATTTGTCTTTTTTAAAGATTTATTTCACTTACAATGTCCTCAAGGTTCACCCACACTGTAGCATGTGACAGGATTTACTTCCTTTTTAAGGCTAAATAATATTCCATTGTGTGTATATATCATATTTTGTTTCTTTATTCATCAAGAACATCTGGGTTGTTTCTACCTCTTAGCTATCCTGAATAGTGCTGCTATGAGCATAGGTGTGCAAATATCTCTTTGAGGCCCTGCTTTGAATACTTTTGGACACGTATCCATTAGATTGCTGGATTACATAATTCTGTTTTTAATTTTTTGAGGAACTGCCATGCTGTTTTCCATCACAGTTGCATCATTTTACAGTCCCACTAATAGTGCACAAGAATGGTTCCAATTTCTCATCTTAACTGACATTTTTTTTTAATAGTAGCCATCCTAATGGGTGTGAGGTGATATCTCTGTGGTTTTGATATGCATTTATCAGGCAATTAGTGATTTTGAACATCTTTTCAAATGCTTCTTGACCATTGGTATATTATCTTTGGAGAAGTGTCTATTCAAGTCATTCGCCCATTTTTTAATCTGGTTATTTGATTTTTTTGTTGTTGAGTTGTTGTTCTTTCTACATTCTGGAATATTAATACTTTAACAGATACACAATTTAGAAATATTTTCTCCCATTCCACAGGTTGCCTTTTCAAGTTGTTGATTGTGTTCTTTGATGCACCAAAGTTTTTAAGTTTGATGCAGTACCATTTGTCTATGTTTGCTTTTGTTGCCTGAGCTTATGGTGTCATATGCAAGAAATCACTGCCAAATCCAAAGTCATGAAGCTTTTCCTTTAAGTTTTCTTTCAGGAATTTTATAGCTTTAGGTCTCATGCTTAGGTCATTAATCCACTTTGGGTTAATTTTTATATATAGTATAAAATACGAGTCCAACTTTTGGGTTTGCATGTGGAAGTCCAGTTTTCCCAACACTATTTGTTGAAGAGACTGTCCTTGTTCCACAGAGTAGTCCTGGCACCCCTGTCCAAGATAGTTAGACTACATATGCAAGGGTTTACTTCTGGGCTCTCTATTCTATTGTCTATATCTCTGTCATTAAGGCAGTACCACACTGGTTTGATTACCATAGCTTTGTAATATATTTTGAAATCAGAAAGTTTGAGTCCTCTGGCTTTATTCTTCTTTCCAAAACTGTTTTGGCTATTGTGGTACCTTGAGATTCCAAATGAATTTTATGATGAAACTTCTATTTGCAAAAAAATGCTGTTGGGATTTTGATAGGTATTGTGTTGAATCTGTAGATCACTTTGAGCAGTATTCATATCTTAACAATATTAAGTCTTCCAATCCATGAACACAGGATGTTTTTCTATTTATTTGTATATTAATTCCTTTTAGTGGTATTTTATGATTTCTAATATTCAAATTCTTCACTTCTTTGGTTAGGGTCATTCCTAACTTTCATTCTTTCTGATGCTGTTGTTAATGAAATCGTTTTCTTAATTCTTCAAATTATTCACTGTTTGTGTATGGAAACATAACTAATTTTTGTGTGTTTATTTTGTATCCTGCAACTTTGCTGAATTCACTTATTAGTTATAACATGGTTTTTTGTGAAATCTTTAGGGTTTTCTTTCTTTTTGTTTTTGAAATAGAATCTCACTGTCACCAGGCTGGAATGCAGTGGCAAGATCTTGGCTCAGGGCAACCTCCACCTCCTGGGTTCAAGCGATTCTCCTGCCTCAGCTTCCTGAGTAGCTGGGACTGCAGGTGCACACCATCACGCCCAGATAATTTTTGTATTTTTAGTAGATATGAGGTTTCACCCTGTTGGCCAGGATGATCTCTTAACCTTGTGATCCCACCTCAGCCTCCCAAAGTGCCGGGATTACAGGCGTAAGCCACTGAGCTCAGCCTCAGGGTTTTCAACAAATAAGATCATATAATCTATGAACAGAGATAATTTTACTTCTCCCTTTCTAATTTGGGTGCTTTTAAGTTCTTTTTCTTGTCTAAATTTCTCTGGCTAGGACTCCTAACACTATGTTTAAATGGCAGTGGCAAGAATGGGTATCTTTGCTATATTCCTGATGTCAGGGGGAAAGCTTTCAGTCCTTCACCACTGAATAAGATGTTCACTGTGGGCTTTTTTGTGTGTGGAGGGGAAAGGGGGGATGGAAATAGTCTTGCTCTGTCTGCCAGACTGAAGTGCAAGTGGTACAATCTTGGATCACTGCAGGCTCAAGCAATCCTCCCACCAAAGCCTCCCAAGTAGCTAGAATATCACCATGACTGGCTAATTGTGTTTATTTTTTGTAGAGATTACGTCTCATTCTGTTGCCCAGGCTGGTCTCAAATTCCTGGACTCAAGTAATACTCCTGCCTTTGCCTCCCAGAGTGCTGGAATTACAGGTATGCGCCAACATGCCCAGTCCACTGTGGGCTTTTCATAAATATACTTTGATATGTTGATATACTTCTATTCCTACTTTGATATGTTTGATATACTTCTATTCCTACTTTGTTGAGTGTTTTTATCATGAAAGGGTGCTAGATCTGTCAAATGCTTTTTCTGCCTCAATTGAGATGATCATGCAGTTTTTGTCCTTTATTCTGCTAACGTGTTATTCTCTTTACTTTGATGTGTCTGAAATTTTCCATGATAAAGTTTGTTTTGTTTTTTAAGTTACAACAGTCTGAGAAACACAGTCAGGTCAAGAAAAAGTTAACCAAACCATGTACTGAGCAAACTTGTGGCCACTGAAGTAAAAGTAGGATCAGAAGTAATTTGTTATGTTAGAGAATTAAGAGGGGAAGTCTACTTACGTTTACTAAACACATGATGTCCTTGAAACTAGCCACTCTGTGAGGCAAATATCGTTATTCTTATTTCACAGTAAGAAAAAGAAGAAAATTGTTTGTGTCCAAATGACCTTCCAGAGACAGCCCCATTAAGATCTCTCAGCCCATTACAGTCTTCTGCAATGTGACCTTACCACTCCCTTTAAAGACATGGAATCTATTTCTCAACCTCCTTGAATCTGGGAGGTCCCGTGACTTCTTTTTTTTTTTGAGATAGAGTCTCATTCTGTCACCCAGGCTGGAGTGCAGTGGCGCAATCTCAGCTCACTGCAACTTCCGCCTCCCAGGTTCAAGCAATTCTCCTGCCTCAGCCTCCCAGGTAGCTGGGATTACAGGCATCTGCCATAGCACCCAGCTAATTTTTTTTAAATGTTTTTTAGTAGAGATAGGGTTTCACCATCTTGGCCAGGCTGTTCTCGAACTCTTGACTTTGTGATCCACCCACTTCGGCCTCCCAAAGTGCTGAGATTACAGGGGTGAGCTACTATGCCCTGCCACCCTGTGACTTCTTTAATAGACACAATATTGTGCCAGTTCCAAAGCCCTTAACTAACCTGACATCTTCTATTTCCTAACTCTTGAAACCTTAAGCAGCCACATAAGTCTAGGCTACTCTGCTGGAATGAGAGGCCATCTCAAAGAGCACTAAGACAACCAACAAGTAAAAGGAAGAAACCATCTTGGATCCAGCCTAGCAGAGCCTTCAGATGGCTCCATCTCCAGGTACTATCTGACCACAGTCACATGAAAGACCTTAAGGGGAGAAGTGTCCAGCTGAACCCTGTCAATCAACAGAAACATGAGAGAAATAATAAATTACTATGTTAAGCCACTATATTTTGGGTGGGCTTGTTAGGCAATAATAGAAAACCAGAACATTGCCCAAGGGATGAAAAGGAGCTTTAAACCTTGGTCTTTCTTAAATCCAAAACCCCATATTCTTTTCATTACACCATGTTGGTTGAAAATAACTGCTTTTAGTCCAGGCACAGTGGCTCACACCTATAACCTTAGCACTTTGGAAGGCTGCTGCAGGATCATTTGAGGCCAGGAGTTCAAGACCAGCCTGGCCCAACATGGTGAAACCCCACCTCTACTAAAAATACAAAAATTACCTGGGTGTGGCAGCACATACCTGTAATCCCAGCTACTCTGCAGGCTGAGACAGGAGAATTGCTTGAACCTAGGAGGCAGAGGTTGCAATGACTGACAGAGTGAGAGTCCGTGTAAAAAAAAAAAAAGAAATAAAAGAAAAAGAAAATAATTATGCTTTCAAAGGGAGGAACACTAAATGAAGAATAATAAATGTATTAAATGCCAATTATATATCTGGCACTGTGGAAATCTATCTTATGCTTACATATTAACACATCAAGTCTTTACAACCAGCCTCTCCCCAAAGTATTTCCAATTTGTAGAGTCACAAAACCTTACTCCTCAAAATTCAGTAAGTCTTTTTTTTCTTTTTTTAAAAATTGAGACAGGGTCTTGCTCTGTTGCCCAGGCTGGAGTGCAGTGGCACAATCTCGGCTCACTACAACCTCTGCCTCACAGGCTCCAGGGATTCTCCCACTACAGCATCCTGAGTAGCTGGGACCACAAGCATATGCTACTACACCCAGCTAATTTTTCCATTTGTTGAAGAGATGGAGTTTTGCCATGTTGCCCAGGCTAGTCATGAATTCCTGAGCTCAAGTGATCCTCTGGTGTCAGCCTCCCAAAGTGCTGGGATTACAGGCATGAGCCACCACATCCAGCTGAGTCATTTCTATCATATCATGTATAAAAGAAATACATAACAAAAAACCTAAGTTACTTACCTAGAATCACTAAAAACAGGAACCCAACTGTTTCCACCAAGCTAAGCTGCTTTCCCCCTAGGATCTAAAAGATTACTGTAAACAACTCTAGTGAAGATACCCAGTAGCAGGTTCTGAATCAAGAACAACTCCCAAATTATAGCTTAGCCCTGATGCTTACTCACTTAAAAGAACAGCCCAAGAGGACAAAGCACTAGAAATACAGAAAGGAAAGGGAAAGGGTGGTTTTAATGCATTACTTTCTTTTGCCTCCTGTATTTCAAAGGATTAGTTACCACAATATAAGACATCTTAGGGGACAAGGAGCTACAAATTCAGACCTATTTATATCAAGTCCCATAATGTGAAATTTATATACTCTTGAACCCTACACAAGTTTATAATATCCAATACTTTTTTTTTTTAATAGAATAGGTTTTCTCCATGTTGGCCAGGCTGGTCTCAAACTCCCGGCCTCAGGTGATCCGCCTGCCTCGGCCTCTCGAAGTGCTGGGATTACAGGCGTGAGCCACTGCGCCCGGCCTATATCCAATACTTACTCAGCACATGAAATGTAACAGAAAGACTTACTACTTATTTCCTCATTTCACAGCTTTGTTTTTCTACCTCTTCATCATCCACTCAAAGTGTTTATCTAAAACAAACGAACGTTCCAATAATGATTAAAGTGTCAAAAAAAGCAGCCCATTTTCTGTCTAGTCTGACAGTCACAATATTAAGTTAGTCACATGCTAATGTTCATATTCTCTTTGAGTATCACATGGCAAGGCAGTTCAGAAATTCCTAATTAGAAGGATTAAGAATACAAAATGTTTGCTACACCTCACAGGTGTAGTTCTGGCCTCTCCTAGGCCAGAACCCATCATATTTTTAATCTGACACTAAATCACAGCACTAGGTCAAAGACCCTGTTTTTTTCTAGAGACTGGTTACCTTTTCAAGCCAGGTAATATGTCTTCCCTTTCCAAAAGCATCAAGTGAACACCAAAACAAAGACAACAGAACTTATAAGTTCTGTTTCCACTTCCACCATTATCTTCAAAGTCTCTGTGAAAATCTGTTTCTAGAGTACAAATACTGTCCTCACTGACTTCTCTCAACTCTCCTTCAAGAAAATAAGGAAGACATATCTCTCACTCATTAAAAGAAAGAGAAAGTTTCCAGTCTAAACATTTTGCAGTTAGTTCTCTGAGCTCAAGAAGTTGTAAACAATTGTTCTCTTGGCTATTAATAAAGAAAATGAGTTTACCAAAAAGGAAGACAGTAAGGCCACAGTTTCAGTGTTACACAAGGTACCTATACAATTTAAATACTCTCTGAAGGGCTATGATTCAGTTCCAGGCCAATAAAACTACCTTGATTTATGTTCTCACCCCTTAAGAACAGTAACATGCACAACCTTTTCCTTTTTTTTTTGAGACACAGTCTCACTCTGTTGTCCAAGCTGGAGTACAGGGGCACTGTCTCGGCTCACTGCAACCTCCACCTCCCAGGCACCTCAACTTCCCAGTAGGTGGGATTACAGGTGCCCTACATCATGCCTGGCTAATTTTTGTATTTTTAGTAGAGATGGGATTCCACCACATTGGCCAGGCTGGTGTTGAACTCCTGACCTCAAATGATCCACCTGCCTCAGCCTCCCAAAGCGCTGGGATTACAGGCGTGAGCCACTGCACCTGGCTACCTTTATCATTTTGTTCCTTAATTCAGGCCATGACTGAACACTGACATTATTACAGATTCCAAACAGGAGTACATAATCAAGCAAGCTTCTTTAGCTCATTGTGTACCAACGCAGAAAATCAGGTCACGGGACAAAGTGTTACTTGATACAAGCTTGATCAGATGGTCAAGAAGCCAAATTTTCTAAGGAAAAACACACTGGACTACAAGAATTATCAGAGAAAATGTTAACCTCAGACAACATAATATAGCAGAAAAAAACTTAGCGCTTTTTGCTTGCTCACACTAAAGGCAGCAAGAAGGGGAACAACCAGTGGCATAAATATAAAATGATAAATAAGTCAAAAAGTACAGATGTTTAGCTCTGATGTGTACCACAATAGTTTAGAAGTAAAATGTATCTTCTTGTTTTTAGCTTAGGCTGACAGAATCTTCTTTGACAAAATGACAATATTCATTCACTGAGCAAAAATTCTAAGCTCTATATTCCAAGCATTGTATAGAAAGAAAAACGACCTGGGATTAAAAGTCACTAAAATCACCTACAAAGTGTATACTCTGATAAAATCATATTTCCCTTAACTATATTCTAGTACTTAGGGGAGTCAAAAGGCCTATGAAATAAACTTTTGAATATCCTAGTCTCAGGTACTTAGCCTCAAAATGAGAAGTGAGCAATGCTTCAAACAGCCTCAGTGGCTCAAAACAAAGCTGGACTGGTCTTCATTTCAACTATGTACGTGCACCTCAAAATATCACGTCATCCATCTTAAACGCATGCACGCACGCATACACACAGACACACACACACAATTGGACAGGAAACACAGAATAACCAATCAGTTGTATGATACTGGGTAGGTCACTTCACCTAAATGAGATAGTACCGAAAATATTAAGTTCTCAACAAACTGTAGGTTCTAATAAATTATTCTGAGTGATTTGGATATGGAATAATTCTCAAACCATGTTCCACAAGATAGTAATCAGTGGTTAAGGGAGAAAAAAAAACTAGATTTAGAAAAGCCTAAACTAAACAATATTAAACGTGCTGCTTTACTGAATGATTTTTCAGAACCATTAATATGCCATTCTGTGTCATAAAAGGGGATGTGAAGGGATGGAGATAGGGAAACAATTTGGTGTGCAGTATTTTACCATAATTCTGAGCTCCTATTAATCTCCTGGCACAAAGATTGAGAAACACTGATCTAGACTACTGATTTTCACACTTTTGGTTCCCACAAAGCAGTTCAATTTTTAAATTAAAATACCGAAAACCTGCATGGGTTGCCAACTTTTTTATTTTGCCAAGTAAAAATACACTTTTTTAAATAACTATTTACTATCATCATTTCATTTTAAAAAGTACTATTTTACAGTGTATCCATAGAGCAATCCAGAGCTTCTGATTGAGAATTCTTCATCAAAGTAAAAGTAATACTTGGAATTCTAGTATTGACTTTCCATCAGTGACATAAGAGAACTTCACTAGTACGATCTAATTCAATTCACAGCAGGAACATTCAAGTCAGGGAAGATCACGTACAAACTGGTTGTTCAAAGTAGCCACTGGCCAGGCATGGTGGCTTACCCCTGTAATTTCAGCACTTTGGGAGGACAAGGCAGACAGATCATGAGTTCAGGAGTTTGAGACCAGCCTGGCCAATGTGGTGAAACCCTGTCTCTACTAAAGATACAAAAAAAAAAAAATTGCCAGGCGTGGCACACCTGTAGTTCCAGCTACTCGGGAGGCTGAGGCAGGAGAACTGATTGAACCCGGCAGGCAGAGGTTTGGGTGAGCTGAAATCGTGCCACTGCACTCCAGCCTGGGCAACAGAGGGAGACTCCATCTCAAAAAAAAAATAAAATAGATAAATAAATTAATATTAAACTTAAAGAAAGCCAAAAGGAGGAAAAAATATTTAAATCCGGATTTTACTACCCATTTTTCTCAATATTTTATTAATCTCCTTACTTCTTTCTGAATATAACTGATATAGTTTGGAAATCTGTCACCTCTAAATCTCATATTGAAATTTGATCCCCAATGTTGGAGGTGGGGCCTAGTGAGAGGTATTTGGGTCATGGGAGCAGATCCCTCAAGAACGTCTTGGTGCAGTCTTTATGGGAATGAGTGATGTGTTTTTTTTTATGAATGGGTACCCCTCCCCTTTCTCTCTTGCTCCGTCTCTTGCTATGACTGCAAGCTTCCTGAGGTCCCACCAGCAGCAAATGCTGGTGCCGAGCTTCCCGTACTGTCTGCAGAGTAATGAGCTAATTAAACCTCTTTGTTTATTTTCTGTTGAGACGGAGTCTCTCTCTGTCACCCAGGCTGGAGTGCAATGGCGGGATCCCAGCTCACTGCAACCTCCACCTCCTGGGTTAAAGTGATTCTACTACCTCAGCCTACATAGTAGCTGGGATTATCGGCACGCGCCAACATGCCCATCTAAGTTTTGTATTTTGAGTAGAGACAGGGTTTCATCAAGTTGGCCAGGCTGGTCTTGAACTCCTGACCTCAGGTGATGTACCTGCCTTAGCCTCCCAAAGTGCTGGGATTATAGATTTGAGCCACTGCACCCCGTCGTAAACCTCTTTTCTTTATAAGTTACCCAGCCTCAGGTATTCCTTTATAAATAACACAAAATGGACTAAGACAATAGCCCAAGTACCTAGAACAGCTCCCGGAATATAGAAGGTACCAATACAGTTACTACATAAATAAAAATGGACTCTGATTCCATCTTTGCTACTGTGAATAGTGATACAGTGAACATGGAAGTGCAGGTATCCCTTTGATATGCTGATTTATTTTCCTCTGGATGTGGGACTGCTGAATTGTATGGTAATTTTTAGTTTTTTTTTTTTTAAAATCCATACTATTTTCCATAGTGACTATACTAATTTACATTCTCATCAAAAGAGTTCCCTTGCTTCCATATCCCCATTAGCATTTGTTATTTTTGTCTTTCTAATAATGGCCATTCTAACTGGGGTATGATATCTCATTTTGGTTTTGGTTCACACTTCTCTGATGATTAGTGATGCTGAGCACTTTTTCATGTACCTGCTGGCCACTGATACGGCTTCTTTTGAGAAAGGCCTATTCATGTCCTTTGCCCAACCATTATTTGTTTTTTTATCATACTTTCAACAACTCTTTAATCTAAAACATGCAAATCAAGACTAGCAGTGAAAATTAATTTGCTCTTTGCCTTTTACATGATGTTAAACCGAAAATAAATGTACCGTTATAGTTTTTGCACTACATCAGCAATCCAAGTAACTCATTTTTTTCACACCAACGAGGCTAAGATATAAAAATTTCTATTCCTCAACCTAACGTTTCTTAACTAAGTACACTAATACCTGTAAACATTTAGCACTGACCATGTTACAAGATCAGGATCTAATAACTAGCGCCATAAATTCAAAATCAGAGAACCAACAACTGTTAATAAGTTTGAGAATAAAAGTACCTCACATTAGGACTTAGAGAAGATCCTCTAGAAGCTTTCATTCAACAAATTCAGCTATTAATGATCAATGAAGTAACTGCCTACAAAGCCCACCAGCTGCTCATCTGGAAGGCATGTATTATGGGCTAACTCCTCTACTTATAGGCTCTCACATGTAGAAATAAAGCCATATTCCACAAGAGGTTCCATTGTACCAGGCACTAACAAATGGCAAGCGGTCCCTTAAACCACTGCTTTGAGCCAGCCCTTCAGTCATTAGTCTACAGGTCTATTGGTCTGTGCTTTGTTTTCAAGGATTGAGCCAACCCTTCAGTCATTAGTCTACAGGTCTGTAGGTCTATAAGGATTTTTTTGTTTTTTTGAGATGGAGTCTCACTCTGTTGCCCAGTCTGGAGAGGAGTGGTAAAGTCTGGGCTCACTGCAACCTCCGCCTCCTGAGTTCAAGTGATTCTCCTGCCTCAGCCTCCCAAGAAGCCAGGATTACAGGCATGCGCCATCATACCCAGCTGATTTTTGTGTTTTTAGTAGAGACGGGGTTTCACTAGGTTGGCCAGGGTGGTCTCAAACTCCAGACCTCGGGTAATCAGCCCAACCTCGGCCTCCCAAAGTATCAGTATTATAGGCACGAGCGACTGCAACCAGCCCAAGCTAATTTTTTTTGAGACCTGGAGTCTCACTTTGTCACCCAGGCTGGAGTGCAGTGTTGCAATCTTAGCTCACCACAACCTCCACCTCCCACGTTCAAGCAATTCTCCTGCCTCAGCGTCTCGGGTAGCTGGGATTACAGGCATGTGCCACCATGCCCCGCTAATTTTGTATTTTTAGTAGAGATGGGGTTTTGCCATGTTGGTCAGCCTGGACTTGAACTCCTGACCTCAAGTGATCCGCCTGCCTCAGCCTCCCACAGTGCTGGGATTGGTACAAAAAGCGGAAAGTGGCAAGTAGAAAAAGCCTACGATTAATTTTCCTTCATTCAACAAACACTCTTTGAATATCTACTAGGTACCAAGGCATCGTCCTAACACTTACGAAAAAGCAAACATCAATAATAAGAGTGGTTAGAAATAAGAAATGTAAAGGCATACAGGAATTGTCTAAAGCCAAGTAAATCTTTGTATTTTAGACTAAAAGGCTGTGCTAAAGTAGTGAATAATAAGCAAGAAAAAAAAAGAGTGAATGATAAAATAGAAAAACGGTTTCCTGTATGACTAGAGGTCATTCTTAATGAGGACAGTACAATCATCTAGGGGATATTATGAACATCTATGGAAGTGTTTTGGTTGTCAGAGCAGTTAAGAAGTGCTTCTCACTATTCACAATAGCAAAGACATGGAATCAACCCAAATGCCCATCATTGATAGACTGGATAAAGAAAATGTGGTACGTGGCCGGATAAAGAAAATGCGGTAGCTCACACCTATAATCCCAGCACTTTGGGAGGCAGAGGCGGGCGGATCACGAGGTCAAGAGATCAAGACCATCCTGGCCAACATGGTGAAACCTCATCTCTACTAAAAATACAAAAATTAGCCGGGCATGGTGCACACGCCTGTGGTCCCAGCTACTCAGGAGGCTGAGGCAGACTTCTTCTGAGTAATCTTTTGAGTAATTCTTACTCAAACCCAGGAGGTGGAGGTCGCAGTGAGCCAAGACTGTGTCACTGCACTCCAGCCTGGTGACAGAGCAAGACTCCGTCAAAAAAAAAAAAAAAAAAAGGAAGAAGAAAATGTGGTACATATACACCATGGAATATTATGCAGCCATTAAAAAGAATGAGTGATTACTTTGCAGGGGTGTGGATGGAGCTGGAAGCCATTGTTATCCTCAGCAAACTAACATAGGAACAGAAAACCAAACATCGCATGTTCTCACGTATAAGAAGGAGCTAAATTATGAGAACACATGGACACATGAGGAGGAACAACACACACTGGGGCCTGTGCAGGGGGTGGGGGGAGCCTCAGGAAGAATAGCTAATGGGTGCCGGGCTTAATACCCAGGTGATGAGTTGATCTGTGCAGCCAACCACCATGGCACACGTTTACCTATGTAACAAAACCTGCACATCCTGCACATGTGCCCTGGGTCTTAAAATAAAAGTTGAAGAAAAAACAAAAGAAGCGTTACTGACATTCAGTTGGCAGAGGAAAGGAAAACATAGGCAAGTCCAGCACGAAGAAAATAATGTCTTTATTCTCAAACTTCCTTACAAATAGTTAACTGAATTTTTAAATTTTTTATAATTACCAAAGCCTAGAACCTAATTCTATTCTACATGTAAGCACCAAGTCCTTCTGCATAATTTTATTTATTTATTGAGATACGGTCTCGCTCTGTCACCCAGGCTGGAGTGCAGTGGTGCCATCACAGTTCACTGCAGCCTTAAACTTTTGGCTCTGGTAATTCTCCCACCTCACCCTCCCAGGGAGCCAGGACTACAGGCCAATGACACCATGCCTGGCTAATGTTTTAAAAATTTTTTTGTAGCGACACAGTTTTACCATGTTGCTCAGGCTGCTCTCCAACTTCTGGGCTCAAGTGATCCATCTGCATTGGCCTCCCAAAGTGCCATGATTACAAGCGTGAGCCACTGTGTCCAGTCCATAATTTTGATATGTACTAAAGGTCCAAAAAAGTAACTGCTGAATAAAGTAAGAGAAAACTGTAGTTTGGGGCAGATTCAGTGGCTCACATCTGTAATCTCAGCACTGTGGGAGGCTGAGGAGGACAGTGAGCCTAATTCAAAACCAGCCTGGGCAACCAAGTAAGACCCCCATCTCTACCAAGAAGAAGAAGAAGAAAGAAGGAGAAGGAAGACAAAAGAAGGAGGAGAAGAAAGACGAAAAGGAAGAAAGTTATACTAGGCTTTTATTTGTACATTTGTGAAGAATTGTTCACTGTACCGGTTTGCTTCTCCTGGTATTTCAGTTGCAAATACCCTTATAGCAGTCTACTCAGGTAGCTGTCATGTCAAGCGAATCTGTCAGAAATATTTTCTATTTATCTTTTATCTTACTGCAAGAGAATTTTTAAAATTATATACATAGGGCTGGGTGTGGTGGCTCATGCCTATAACCCTAGCACTTTGGGAGGCAAAGGTGGGTGGATCACTTGAGGCCAGGAGTTCAAAATCAGCCTGGCCAACATGGTGAAACTCTGTCTCTACAAAAATAAATAATAATAGAAAATTAGCCAGGTGTGGTGGTACATGCTTCTAATCTCAGCTACTCAGGAGGCTGAGGCATGAGCATCACTTGAACCCAGGAGGCAGAGGTTGCGGTGAACTGAGATCGCACCACCGCACTCTAGCCTGGGTGACACAGCAAGATTTTGCCTCAAAAAAAAAAAAAAATATATATATATATATATATATATTGTGTGTGTGTGTGTGTGTGTGTGTGTGTGTAGGCCGGAAGCAGTGGCTCACACCTGTAATCCTAGCATTTTGGGAGGCCAAGGCAGGCAGATCACAAGATCAGGAGTTCGACACCAGCCTGGCCAAGACGGTGAAACACCATCTCTACTAAAAATGCAAAAGTTAGCCAGGCGTGGGCACACACCAGTAGTCCCAGCTACTCAGAAAGCTGAGGCAGAAGAATCACTTGAAACCAGGAGACGGTAGTTGCAGTGAGCCCAGATTGCACCACTGCACTCCAGCCTGGGCATGTAACTTTCTTACCTTTTTGTTCTTTTGAGAATGTAAATTCTAAGCATGGTGAAAAGTAAGCATAATGAAACTGCTTCTGGAAGCTAGTACTATGGGTTAAAAATCTATTCAAATCTGTACAACATCAAAGTGAGTGACAAGGAGGTAAATATTACCTTGTCTACTGAGAAGTTTCCTGTGACACTTATTGCAATTATCAAGGAGAGAGATATGTTTTAACAGATTTTCAAGGAAGATAAAACTAACTGGTCTGGCCAGGCGCTGTGGCTCACTCCTGTAATCCCAGCACTTTGGGAGACCAAGGCAGGCAGATCACTTGAAGTCAGGAGTTCAAGACCAGTCTGGCCAACATGGTGAAACCCCCGCCTCTACTAAAAACACAAAAATTAGCCAGGTATGGTGGTGTGCACCCATAATTCCAGCTACTTGGGAAGCCAAGGACTGAGAATTGCTTGAACCTGGGAGGTGGAGGTTGCAGTGAGCCGAGATCACGCCACTGCACTCCAGCCTGGGGAACAGAGCAAGAGTCCAGGTCCCCCCCCAAAAAAAACCTAACTGGTCTCTATTGAGAAAACAGTCACCAACGGTCTACTTATCACATAAGAAAAGAAAAGTATGTCTGGTTTAAAAATCAGCGGAGCCAACTCACTTCTATTTTTTTGTTTTAAGAGCTAGGGTTTCACCATGTTGCCCAGGCTGGTCTTAAACTCCTGGGCTCAAGTGATCCACCCACCTCAGCCTCCCAAAGTGCTGGGATTACATGTGTGAGCCAACATACCTGGCCTACTTCTGCATCTGGGAACCTCAAAGAAATTCTGAACTGCAAACAATTGAAAAAAGAAATTTTTAAACAAGAAAAATCTTTCAGCAGGTAAACTTCTGTGTATGAAACTATAAAAACAACCTAAAATGTTTCTACTACGGTAATGGCCCTATTTCTCTACAAATAAGGATTGTTCATCATTCTTACCCTGCCTTTCAATTAGGATTGTACAGATCTGTTTCTCATTCAAGGTTCCAATAGGTGCAACTAAGTATCGTTTTACAGAGGAATATACTTAGGTAAACTGAGAGGGTCAGATGACTCAGCTAGAAGTCACCTCAAGAATTTTAGAACAAAGATTAATAATTCCAATACACCTTCTCAACCAAGAATTTGAAGAAACTAAAAGGTTAAACACAAAATTTCCAGAGCTCATGAAACTTCTAAAAGGTGTAAGAGAAACACAGAAAGTAAAACTAAAAGTTTGGCTTGTTGTCTGTGTTTCATTTTGTTTTCAAACTGGAATTTCCAGCTGTCTTACTAAATAACATTCAGCGTTACTATCTCAATTAATTCCCAACTGACAAAAAAATTGGATAGCTTTCTTTTAGAAGTTGCCCTTACAATATGTAACTTGAGAGGAGTAATCCAATTCCTCTGGTCTCAGTAACTCCAGAAAGACAAGTGACTCCAACAGATACTGCTATAATGGAATTGCAGCTACTAACTGAGCCCTAATTCCTGTTCTAAACCATTCCTCCCATCAGAACGTTGGCTAAAATTATACAGTCTCAATTATCTTACTGAAAACTGACTGCAATCCCAAAATTAAAAACCAAACCTTCACCAAAACAAAACCTTAAGCACCATTAGCACAAGATGACACTGACTATCCCTCCATCCATCTCAGGATTTCTCAACCTCAGCCCTCGTAACTTTTTGGGCCCAATATAATTCTTTGTTTTGAGGGGGCTACCCTGTGCACTGTAGCATGCAGAGCAACATGCTGAGGTCTTTCAGTGGACTCTACCTACTAGATGACAGCAGCAACCCTCCTACAGCCCCCAGTTATAAAAAATCACAAATGTCTACAGGCTGGGTGTGGTGGCTCACACCTATAATCCCGACATTTTGTGAGGCCCAAGCAGGAGGAATGCTTGAGGCCAGGAGTTTGAGACCAGTGTGGGCAACACAGTGAGACCCTGTTTCTACAAAAATTAACAAATTACTCAGGTGTGGTGGTAAAGCTACTCGCAGGGCTAAGGTGGGAGGACTGCTTGAGCCCAGGAGGTGGAAGCTGCAGTGAGCTGTGATCATACCACTGCACCGTAACCTGGGCAACAAAGTGAGACTCTGTCTCCAAAAAATAAAAAAAATCATCTACAGACTTTGTCAAATGTTCCCCGACGAACAAAACTACCTGAAATTGAAAACCACTGCTCTGCTATCTCCTTTATTGCTTGTTAGGTTGTGAAGAGATGCAACAGAAGCATCCAAGGCTGCTGCTGCTTTTTTTTTTTTTTTTTTTGAGACTGAGTCTGGCATTGTTGCCAGGTGCCAGGCTGGAATGCAGTGGCCCGATCTCGGCTCACTGCAACCTCCGCCTTCCAGGTTCAAGCAATTCTCCTGCCTCAGGCACCCAAGTAGCTGGGACTACAAGTGCGTGCCACCATGCCCAACTAATTTTTGTATTGTTTTTAATAGAGATGGGGTTTCACCATGTTGGCCAGGATGGTCTCAATCACTTGACCTCGTGATCCACCTGCCTTGGCCTCCCAAAGTGCTAGGATTACAGGTGTGAGCCACCACACCAGTCAGGCTTCTTATTCTTAAACATCTAATTTGACTACAAAGAAAACAAATTAACCCACACCTTTCCTCTTAAGATGACTACCTGAAAGAACATAGCATCCTCTTTCTGAACATAAGTAAAGCCAACTAGGCCAGGCACAGGGGCTCACGCCTGTAATGCTAGCACTTTGGGAGGCCAAGGCGGGCATGTCATGAGGTCAGGAGTTCAAGACCAGCCTGGCCAATATGGTGAATCCCCGTCTCTACTAAAAATACAAAAATTAGCCCTGCACAGTGGCAGGCGCCTATAATCCCAGTTACTCAGGAGTCTGAGGCAGGAGAATCACTTGAAACCAGAAGGTAGAGATAGCAGTGAGCTGAGATTGTGCCACTGCAGTCCAGCCTGGGTGACAGAGCAAAACTCCATCTCAAAAAAAAAAAAAAAAAGCCAACTAAACATAAAGAAACACAAAGTGTAAGCCCCTCGTTGGTACTTCCCTGAAAATACAAAAAATTTCATCTGCAGTGAGTTCAATTTTCAGTTTTTTTCTTCCTTATACTAAAAAAGTCCCACAAATGTCCCCAATATATACATTTATATTTATCAGTAGAATTTCAAGGCTAAACTAGCCTCTACCTATAAAAACACATACTTCTTATTTCTAGATATTGCAGGGAATACGCGTACTAATACTGTAGGTTCAAATTTCACGTGGTAGCACCTGCATTTTGTACCACTGTAGCCTTTTTAAGATTTCAAAACACTGAAGTCATTACCTTCTAAATATAACTACTGGGTGTTCAACTCATATCAATCATTCAATCAAAAAAAATTTAATAAGCAACTGCTATATAGCACCAGATAGATGCTAGATAACCAAGCAAACTTTTTCATTGATAAGTCACCAACAACAAGCCCAGCTCAAACCATTAAATTGCTTCCACCAGTTCAACAACACTATTAACATTACTTAGGTATCTCTCTGGGACCTTTCTAAGAATCATGCAACTTAAAAAGAAAGGTCAGCCTGCTCTTCCTTTCTCTGTCATCATGGTGTGTGTGCTTGACTCCGCTTCCCGCCATGGCTTCTCACAATACTTTCAGGATTAAGCGATTCCTGGCCAAGAAACAAAAGCACAATTGTCCCATTTCCCCATGGATTCAGATGAAAACTGGTAATAAAATCAGGTGCAACTCCAAAAGGAGACATTGGAGAAGAACCAAGCTGGGTCTACGAGAAATTGTACATGAAATGGCACACATATTTATGCTTCTGAAGGTCACAATCTCATAATAATATCAAGATGAAAATGTCACCGTTATCTGGAAAGTTGGGCATGTTTTATTTCCTCTCTGAATCTGTTATGAACTTGTTGGTTGGCTGGGTTCAGTAATAAATATGTGAGATGTTTCATTGAAAAAAGAAAGTTTAGTGAGCTTAGAGTTTTAAGGGTTACAAAGTCTTTAAGAAATCTGCTTTTTAGCTACTTTTATTATGGTTGGTTTGAACATTTTCCTGTATTAGAGTCATTGCAAGTACAATACAATGATGAATGTCTTCTGTAGCACCCGGAAAAGAGCCAAACTAGATAACATTACTTATTGATAGGAAAAACATTTTATGAGATCAAAAATGCCAAACAAAGAAGACAGTGGGAGAGAAGCCTACTATATAGTTTCTTCAGGTGGAGCCTAAAGGTGAGCAGTCCTTCAACTGCTCTAGGATTTAGGAAGATACTCTGATCTCCATAAAACACTTAAGAACCACCCTAGTCTTATCAATACCAAAAGTAGGTTACTCTGCATATGACTTATCTCATCCGTTTAATGATAACTCTACCAGATTTAATCTCATCAGGTAATATTCCCTGACCTTGATTTAATGAAGAAAGATGAATGGTAGGGTATAGGGATGGAATGACACCTTTGCACTCCATGACACAGCCTTCTGTGATGTACTACTCAGTCACTCGTCAACATGGCATAGTAACTCCATCAGTCTTGGCTTCACACTGGCTCTCAATAAGATAGGTAAGTTAGGAGCTTCTGCTATGGTTTTGAAAATAACAATCTAAAGTTATTTATTTATTTATTCTATCATTTGATGACCAAAAAATATATAATGTGATTTTGCCCAGTCCTACAGAAACTTGAAATCTTGAGGCTCCAGACTATAGAATCGAAATCTCTGATTTTAAAATCCAAGTTTAGTACTAAAAAATTTTACTGAAGTTATTTTCACTATAAATAGAAAAACACTATTTATTTATTTAAACTTTTTTTTTGAGGCGGAGTTTCGCTCTTGTTACCCAGGCTGGAGTGCAATGGCACAATCTCAGCCCACCACAACCTCCGCCTCCTGGGTTCAAGCGATTCTCCTGCCTCAGCTTCCCGAGTAGCTGGGACTATAGGCACATGCCACCATGCCCAGCTAATTTTTATATTTTTAGTAGAGACAGGGTTTCACCATGTTGACCAGGATGGTCTCATCTCCTGACCTTGTGATCCACCCTCCTTGGCATCCCAAAGTGCTGGGAACATAGGTGTGATCCACCACGCCCAGCCAAATAGAAAAACACTTTTAACAACAAGGAGAAATAAATTCCTAAACCAATACTCACTTGGAATGGAGACTTTTTTGAACCCTAACAGATAACAATGCCACTAAATATATTTTCATTTTTAAATTCCCTTCATGATTTCTCCTTATTTCTTAATCTTCTTTCCAAATGAATCTTTTGTCCTTTTGTTTTTTGAGATGGAGTCTCACTCTTGTCATGAGTACAATAGCGTGATCTCAGCTCACTGCAACCTCTATATCCCAGGTTCAAGCTATTCTCCTGCCTCAGACTCCTGAGCCCAGGTAAAATCACTAAACTGCTTAGATCAGAGGCCCGCTGCCACGCCCGGCTAATTTTTGCGTTTTCAGTAGAGACGGGGGTTTCACCCTGCTGGCCAGCTGGTCTCGAACTCCTGACCTTAGGAGATCCACCCACCTTGACCTTCCAAAGTGCTGGGATTACAGTCTGGCCCTTTTGTTCTCTTATCTGGGTAGATCAAATCCAAAAACACAGGAAGCTAAGATGGACTGATAATGATTAGCAGTAGGGAGTGTTATTCTACCAATTTAAATGAATTCAGCCGATATGTGGCTTTAAAAAACAAAGATGAAAATAGGCCAGGTGCAGTGGCTCATGCCTGTAATCCCAGCACTTTGGGATCACCCAAGGTCAGGGATCAAGATCATCCTGGCTAACATGATGAAACCTCGTTTCTACTAAAAATGCGAAAAATTAGCCAGGCGTGGTGGCACCCGCCTGTAGTCCCAGCTACTCGGGAGGCTGAAGCAGAAGATATCCCTTGAACCCAGGAGGTAGAGGTTGCAGTGAGCCAAGATCATGCCACTGCACTCCAGCCTGGGCAACAGAGAGAGACTCCATCTAAAAAAAAAGACGAAAAAATAATAACATTTTAAAAAGTTATTAAACCTTACAACCTAGTCCCATTAAACATAATTATTGCTCTGAAACAGTCTTTCCCACTGAATAGGTGAAGAAATCTAGTAACAGCTCATTAAAAGCTGGTGTAGAGAGCCATGGTGACTCAGGCCTGTTGTCCAGGCAGGGGGAGGCAAGGTTAGGAGTTCAAGGCCAGCCTGGGCAACATAGAAACCTCTCATCCATTAAAACAAAACAAACAAAAAAAAGCTGATGTAAACTCAATACCCAGACTCTGGTGTTCAGTGAGGACAGCACTCACAGGTGATAGGCTTTTTGTTTGTTTCTTTCTTTCTAAGAGACTGGGTCTCTGTTGCCTAGACTGGACTATAACCCCAAATATCCTGGGCTTAAGCAATTCTCCCACCTCAGCCTCCCAAGTAGCTAGGACTACAAGAACATGCCACCATGCCCGGCTAATTTTTTGTAGTTGTTGTTGAGACAGGGTCTTGCTTACTATGTTGCCCAGGTTGGGAGAACATTTTAAACAAAGGGAGATGGAGGTCTAAAAATAGATGACACAGGCTGGGCACGGTGGCTCAGGCCTATAATCCCAGCACTTTGGGCCGAGGCAGCTGGATCACGAGGTCAAGAGATAGAGACCATCCTGGTCAACAAGGTGAAACCCCGTCTCTACTAAAAATACAAAAATTAGCTGGGCATGCTGGCACGCACCTGTAGTCCCAGCTACTAGGAAGGCTGAGGCAGGAGAATTGCTTGAACCCAGGAGGTTGCGGTGAGTGGAGATCATGTCACTGCACTGCAGTCTGGGTAACAACAGCGAAACTCCGTCTCAGAAAAAACAAAACACACACACAAAAAAAAACCAAAAACATGACATAGAAGAATGGTGAGGTAAATGCTATGGCCCAGGCACAGGGCATGTGGAGGAATGAGTTGGGTTTTTGAAGTTGATTAGATTATATCATCGTCTTTTTCTTTTCTTTTTTGAGATAAGGTCTTGCTCTGTCACCCAGACTGGAGTGTAGTGGCATAATCACAGCTCACTGTAGCCTCGACCTCCCAGGCTTAAGCGATCTTCCCCACCCCAGCCTCCTAAGTAGCTGGGACCACAGGCACACACCACCACCCCAGCTAATTTTTTTTATTTTTGTAGAGTCTCACTTTGTTACCCAGGCTAGTCTCAAACTCCCGGTCTCAAGCAATCCTCCTGCCTCAGGTTCCCAAAGTGCTGGTATAACAGGTGTGAGCCACGGCCTGCCCCAGTGAGTGATGGTTCTTGGTATCTAACTATCACAAGAGTCAGCACCCTCTTTTTTGTTTACTTTGTTTTGTTCTTATAAAATTTATCCATATCTGATTTTGACTAGGGTATTAAGCCTTTTTATATTGCCTATAAATGGTTTCTAGGTCTTATGTCCTTCATTTTGCTCTGTTTTCTATACCTCTTTTTTAAATTTTATTTTAGGTTTGGGGGTACATATGTACGTCTGTTACATGGATACACTGTATCACTAGAATCTGGAATGCAGATTCTTTCATCACCCAGCAACTGAGCATAGTACAAGATAGGTCGTTTTTTGACCCTCACCATTCTCTTCCCCTCACCAACTCAAGTAAGCGTTCCTGTCCATGTTTGTGCCCACGTGTACTCAATGTTTAGCTCCCACTTATAAGTGAGAACATGTGGTACTTGGCTTTCTGTTCCTGCTTTAATTCACTTAGGATAACGGCCTCCAGCTGCATCCAGGTCACTGCAAAGGACATGGTTTCGTTTTTTTTTTTTTTTTTTTAATAGCTGCATAGTGTCCCATGGTGTATATGCTCCACATTTTCTTTATTAAGTCCAGCATTGATGGGCATCTAAGTTGATTCCATGTCTTTGCTCTTGTGAATAGTGCCACAATAAACATACAAGTGCAAGTGTCTTTTCGGTAAAATGATGTATCTTCCTTTGGGTATATACCCAGTAATGGATTGCTGGGCAGAATGGTAGTTCTGTTTAAGTTTTTTGGAAAATCAAACTGCCTTCTACAGTGGCTGAACTAATTTACATTCCCACCCGCAGCGTATAAGCATTCCCTTTTCTCTACAATCTTGCCAACTGTTATTTTTTGACTTTCTAATAATAGCTATTCTGACTGGTGTGAGATGGTATCTCACTGTGGTTCTGATTTGCATTTCTCTGATGATCGGTGATGTGAGCATTTTTTCATATGCTTATTGCGCTGCATATATGTCTTCTTTTGAGAATTACGTAGGCAAAAAAACCACGATCATACCAACCACTCTCTCAAACCATAGTGCAATTAAAACAGAAATCAATACTAAAAAGATCTCTCAAAACTACATAATTACATGGAAGTAAAACAACTTGCTCCTGAATGACTTTTGAGTAAAAAATGAAATTACGGGAGAAATCAGGAAGTTCTCTGAAACTAATGAAAACAGACACAGCATGCCAGAATCCTAGGACACGGTTAAAGCAGTATTAAGAGGAAAGTTTATAGCTCCAACCTAAAAAGTTAGAAAGATCTCAAATTAACAACCTAACATCACACCTAGAGAAGTCAGAAAAACAAGAGCAAACCAACCCAAAGCCAGAATAACCAAAATCAGAGCTGAACTGAATGAAATTAAGACTCAAAAATCCATACAAATAAACAATAAATGAAATCAAAAGTTGGTTCTTTGAAAGAATAAACAAGATTGATAGACCACTAGCTAGATTAATAAAGAAAAAAAGAGAGATCTAAGTAAACACAATCAGAAATGACAAAACTGACATTACCACCAACTGCACAGAAATACAAAAAACCCTCAGAAACTATTACAAACACCTCTATGCACACAAACTAGAAAACCCAAATTTCCAGATAAATTTCTGGAAACATACAACCACCCAAGACTGAACCAGGAAGAAACTGTAATTCTGAACAGACCAGTAACAAGTTCCAAAATTGAATCAGTAATAAAAAACCTGGTCAGGCACTATGGCTCATACCTACCAGCACTTTGGGAGGCCAAGGCAGGCACATCATTTGAGCCAAGGTGTTCAAGACCAACCTAGGCAACATGACGAAAACTTTCCTCTCCAAAGGAAAAAATACACAACACACACACACACACACAGAGAGAGAGAGAGAGAGAGAGAAAATGAACCAGGTGTGGTAGCACACACCTGTAGTCCCACCTACTCAGTAGGCTAAGGTGGGAGAATCACCTGAGTCTGAAAAGCTGAGGCTACAGTGACCTGTTATCATGCCACTGAACTCCATTCTGGGAAACACAGTGAGACCCTGTCTCAAAAAATAATAAAAAATAAAAAACTTACCAACCAGAAAAGGCCTGGGACCAGACGGACTCACAGCCAAATTCTACCAGACATATGAAGAAGAGCTGGTACCAATCCTACTGAAATTATTCCCAAAAAATCGAGGAGGGACTCTTCCCTAACCCATTCTATGAGGCCAGCAGCATTCTGATAGCAAAACCTGGCAAAGACACAATGAAAAAAAGAAAACTCCAGGCCAATATCCCTGATGAACACAGACACAAAAATCCTAAACAAAACACTAACAAACCGAACCAGCAGCACATTGAAAAGCTAATCCAGGCCGTTGTGGTGGCCCACAGAAGCCTGTAATCCCAGTACTTTGGGGGGCCAAGGAGGGCAGATCACTTGAGGTCAGAATTTCAAGACCAACCTGGGGAAACCATGTCTGTACTGAAAATACAAAAATTACCCAGGCCTGGTGGTGCACACCTGTAATCCCAGCTACTTGGGAGGGTGAGGCACAAGAATCGCTTAAGTCCAGGAGGCAGAGGTTGCAGTGAGCCAAACTTGTTCCACTGCACTCCATCCAGCCTGGGCGACAGAGCAAGACTCCATCTCAAAAAAATAAAAATAAAGGCCGGGCGCGGTGGCTCAGGCCTATAATCCCAACACTTTGGGAGGCTGAGGCAGGTGGATCACAAGGTCAAGAGATCGAGACCATCCTGGTCAACATGGCAAAACCCCGTCTCTACTAAAAATACAAAAATTAGCTGGGCATGGTGGTGCGTGCCTGTAGTCCCAGCTACTCGGGAGGCTGAGGCAGGAGAATTGCCTGAACCCAGGAGGCGGAGGTTGTGGTGAGCCGAGATCGTGCCATTGCACTCCAGCCTGGGTAACAACAGCAAAACTCTGTCTCAAATAAATAAATAAACAAAAAATAAAAAAATAAATAAAAAAAAGCTAACAACAAAAAAAAGAAAAAATAATAAAAATAAATAAATAAGCTAATCCACCACAATCAAGTAGTCTTGACTCCTGGGATCCAAGGTTAGTTCCACACATGCAAATCAATAAATGTGATGCATCATATAAACCGAGTTAAAAACAAAAACCACGTTGGTCAGACCAGGTGTGTTCTGTAATCCCAGCACTTTGGGAGGCCAAGGCGGGGAGATCCCGAAGTCAGGAGTTTGAGACCAGCCTGGCCAACATGGTGAAACTCCGTCTCTACTAAAGATACAAAAAATTAGCCTGGCATGGTAGCGCATGCCTGTAATCCCATTACAGGCATAAGGCTGTGGCAGGAGAATTGCCTAAACCTGGGAGGCGGAGGTTGCAGTGAGCCGAGATTGCGCTATTGCACTCCAGCCTGGGGGACAGGGCAAGACTTCGTCTCAAAAACAAAAAAAAAAATAAAAACCATGTATCATACCAGGAACAATGATTCATGCCTGTAACCCAGCACTTTGGGAGGCTGAGGCAGGCAGATTGCTTGAGCCCAGGAGTTTGAGACAAGCCAGGGCAACATGGCAAAATCCTATCTCTACAAAAAAGAAAAACAAATTAGCTAGGCATGATGGCACACACCTATCTACTACTACTCAGAAGGCTATGATGGGAGGATCAGTTGAGCCCACAAGTTCAAGACCAGCCTGGGCAATAAGTAAGATTCTGTCTCTATTTAAAAAGAAAAAATCAGAATACATTGTATATTAGCCAGGTGTATTCGGTGGCTCACACCTGTATAATCTCAGCACTTTGGGAGACCAAGGTGGGTGGATCTCAAGGTCAGGAGTTCAAGACCAGTCTAGGTGAAACCCATCTCTACTAAAAATACAAAAATTAGCAGGGTGCATTGATGGGCGCCTATAATCCCAGCTACTGTGGAGGCTGAGGCAGGAGAATCACTCACTTGAACCCAGGAGATGGAGGTTGCAGTGAATCACTGCACTGTAGCCTAGGTGACAGAGCAAGACTCCATCTCAAAAAAAAGAAAAAAAAAAAAGAATATACTGTATTTCGAAAATGCTAAGACAGTAGATTTTAAGTGTTTTCAGCACACAAAAATAAGTATGTGAGGTAATGCATGTTAAATAACTTGATTTAACCATTCAGTGTATACATATACCAAATCATGTTGTACACTATAAAAATACAGTATACGACAATTTTTAGTGGTGGAAAAAAAACAAGGCCGGGCACAGTGATTCATGCCTGTAATCCCAGCACTTTGAGAGGCCGAGGCGGGCAAATCACGAGGTCAGGAGTTCGAGACCAGCCTGGCCAACATAGCGAAACCGTCTCTACTAAAAATACAAAAAATTAGCCAACTGTGGTGGAGGGCACCTGTAACCCTAGCTACTTGGGAGGCTGAGGCAGGAGAATCACTTGAACCTGGAGGTGGAGGTTGCAGTGAGCTGAGATCATGCCATTGCACTCCAGCCCCAGCAACAGCACAAGATTCCGTCTCAAAAAAAAAAAAGAAAAAAAACAAATATGATTTATTAAATGTTTCTCCTTTCTTCATCAACCCCCTCTTCCTTTTGCTACCTCACAGTCTAGAATTCTCAATCTGAAATGTACCTATCCCTCAAAATTCAACACCAATGCTATGAAAATCCCCTCTCTGAATTCTAAACCAGTATCTTCATTACATTGTTACTTTTTCCATGTTTGCCTTGTCTTTCCCCAAAAGCTGTAAGGTCCTTAAGGGCGAGAAGCACATATTGCTCTTATCACCTCCTGGACACTAAGCAGAGAACGCGGGATGTATTTAGTCAGCATCTGGTTATATCCAATTGTTAGACCTCAACTTACAAATCAGACATGACAAATAATACATCAGACCAAAATGATCAAGAAACTTCTCCAGGTATTAACTAGAGCTCAGAAAAACACCTATTCACTCTTTCAAATGATGCCTTTGAAGTAAGGACTTAAGGTGATAAGAAAAGATATAATCAATTGTGGAAACTGAGACTGTCTTCTCCCTCTTTTTTTTTTTTTGAGACAGGGTCTTGCTCTATTGCGCAGGCTGGAGGGCAATGATGTGATCTCAGCTCATGGCAACCTCCACCTCCTGGGCTCAGGCAATCCTCCTACCTCAGCCTCTTGAAGAGCTGGTACTACAGGCATGTGCCATCACGCACGGCAAATTTTTGTGTTTTTTGGTAGAGACGGGGTTTCACCATGTTGCCCAAGCTAGTCTCGAATTCCTGGGCTCCAGTGATCCACCCACCTTGGACTCCCAAAGTGTTGGGATTACAGGCATGAGCCACCACACCTGGCCAACTTCTCACTCTTAAAGGCAAAATAATAAATAATGAACAGCAACTTAAAGATGAAAAAAGCAAAGGTTGCAATATTCAACAAGGCATCACATTCAACAACACACCACTGATCACATACATACTGGCTGAATTCCAGACTCCCCTCTCTATGTTAAGAGTTCTGCAGGCTCTGATGTTAGCTGGAAAAAAAGGCAACTGCTCTTCCCAGCACTGAAATATGGCAAAAAAAAAAAAAAAAAATCATCATCATCATCATCACAGAGCAAAATCAGCAAGCAAAACTAGCAGCATTTAGGCAGGGAGTGGTGGCTCGCACCTGTAATACCAGCACTTTGGGAGCCTGAGTCGGGCAGATCACTTGAGGTCAAGAGTTCGAGACCAGTCTGGCCAACATGGTAAAACTCCATCTCTACTAAAAATAAAAAAATTAGCCAAGGTTGGTGGCCACATGTCTCTAGTCCCAGCTACTTGAAACTCAGGAGGCTGAGGCAGGGGAATCGCTTGAACCCAGGAGGCAGAGGTTGCAATCAGCCAAAATCATGCTCCTGGGCAATAGAGACTATCTCAAACAAACAAACAAACAAAGCTAAGTAGCATTTAGATGAAACTATGACTACGAAGTTGGGGGTGGGGCAAGTAGAAAGGAAAGAATATGTCATAAAGCCTTAAACAAAACTTTTGAGTGAGAGAAGACTATTAAACACCCTTTAAGCACTTATTCTCTGGACTCCATTTGTGCTTCTAAGAAATAAGATATACAGACTCATTTTAGAAGGCTTTCTCCTAGACTATATCTGAGACACCACAAACACAAACATCAATTATTATGTTGCCACTCTATCATAAGACTGAACCTGGAAGCTTCCAAGGAAAGGAGCAATCATAAAGACAGTTGGCCAAGGACAGGATTGCCATTCACCCCGGGGGGCTCCTCGTAGTAGCTACAACCCAACCCAAAACAGCTTCTGGGTTTGTGATGCTGGTGCTGGCTAGCATGCTGCGTAAGTGTTGTTTGTTTTTCTTAGGGGGTCTCATTGTGTTGCCCAGGCTGGTCTGAAACTCCTGGCCTCAAGCAATCCTCCTGCCTCGACCTCCCAAAGCACTGAGATTACAGACCTGAGCCTGACCTACCAAAGTGTTTTCTTCACGGCTACAGCACTGCCTCTCAAGGGGCTAACAGTCTGGCAAAAACTCGTGAAAACATTCTGTCGGGGATCTTTTTCTTAAGTGAAGACAGACACGGGGCACGCGGGGCAGGTGGGGGGAGCAGAACAATGGTATTAAAGACACTGGCAGCATGACAATCAAAATAAACGAAGTTGAAACAATACGTCCTGCCTTCTTCCTAAAGCCATTTCCTTCAACAGTGATAGGAGTGCAGGCCGTCTGCAAGGCATTAATAGGGTGCCGTTTTCACTTTCACAAGGACCCTGGGAACCACTGAAAAGCAAAATGCCCCTTCCCGCCCCATTCTGTGCTTCCTTCCCTAGAGACAACCGAATAGGGACAATCCTCAGCAATCCGCTATTTTGCTTCACTGAGAAGAGGGGTGGGGGGGTTAAAAGTGTGAAAATAGAGGAAGGTGAGAAGACACAGAGGCAAGAGTATGGGGGGAGGTCACCGTGGGAAAAAGACGAGGTATAAAAGAGCGCAAGAAAATTGATGGGAGAGTTGTCAAAAACTTGCTAAGAAAAAGAAAGATGGAGGGGGGAGGTGGTGAAGACCTGAGGGCAGGTGGAGCAGCCCAGGATGAGTAAGAGGTGAGCAGGAGGTACAGCGCCGGGACCGTGACGCCCGGGGTTTAGGGCCAGCGGCTGCGGACACAGGGCAGCAGGCACTCGGCAGACCGATGCCAGGCGAGCCGAGGGTGTGCGGAAAGCTCCAGACCTAGTTCGGGAACATCGGGGCCAGGCATCTATGCGGTTCCCGAGTACAGAGGGCATGGGGCTCTTACCGGTAGTTTGGGGCTGACCTCGCCCTTGCAAAAGTGGCAGAAAAACCGGTGGGCAGCCACAGCGGCTCCCGAGTCCGCCCCGGCCGCCGAGGCCTCCGCCATTTTTGTCCTCCGCCGCGGCCGTCCGAGAGGGCAGCCGGCCCGTCCCTCTCCAGGCCGCTACCTCGCGAGCTGCAGTCGCCGTCGCCGTCGCCGCCGCTGCCTCGGTACGGCCCACCGCTTCAGAGCCCGCGTTGGTCACGTGAGCCGGCCCGACCCAGAGAGGTGGCGGCGCTGACGGCCACCCTGCGGCCCGCCTCCCAGAACCAAAGAGGAGCCGGAAGGAGCGGCAACCCGCCCGCCCGCCTGCTCCTCAGGCAGCCCCTCGCTGGTCCTCCAGCCTTCCAGCGAGAAGAAAGAAAGAGCGTCCCCGGAAGCCGCCGAAACTCGGGGGTGGGGGGGGGGTGTAGAGCGGCGCGAGCTTTTCGCCTTTCTGCGTCGTGTTCCGTGGCCGTCCTCTTCCTAGAAAGGGCGGTGGGCCCCACCTCCGCTCGGAAGGCCAGCGGGAGCCGCAGGAAGCCGCCGCGGGGAGCTCAGAGGCGTTGGGTTTGGAGCCTCTGGATTGCGCTGACCCTGAGGTTAGTGGAAAACGCTGTCGGAGCGAGGCGGCGCTGACTGACCGAGAGACCGAGTCTGGAACGCGAACCTATGTAAAGGGAGTGAAGAGCTAGGAGCCAAGCGCCTTGGAAGTCCTTTCCGAGGATGGCACGGGGTCTGGGAATGCTTCTCCAAAGATATGTGCACGGATGAAACAGGCGGGGGTGCCAAAGACTTGGCTTCTTAAGAATTGGTAGCAATTTGTAATGAAGAAGTAATCATATAATCAACTACATCAGTTACTGATTGTGTCAACTTCGTCAAAGAGTACAAGTTTCAGGATTGAATACTGCCCTGAAAACAGTGTAACCTCATCTCCTATTTGACACGCCCTGTTGAGAAGCAGTCCTTTACCTCCTAAATTTCTTTTTCCAAATTATCGTTTCCCTTATGGGCTGAGAATGTTCACTGAGAATGAACACTACCTGCTCACTCCTACCGGGCTGTGAACAGTGACCTTAATTCTCCTAAGCAATGAAGTGTAGAAACTAAGGTCTGTGACAGACTGCGAAACAATCTACTCCCTATGTTTAAAGAAAATCAGAATCACGCATAGTCCCATAAAGATAAATTTGATGCATAGTCTTTCTCTATGCATACGTTTTTCCTTTTTTTTTAACAATAATCGAACGTTAATTTTTTGCAGCTTCTGTCACTTAATATATTACGAATAATTTTCTACACGAATACACGTGGTACTTAATAACTTTAAATGTCGGTGTAGTATGCCGTCATTTACTATTAGACATTAGATTGTTTCCAGTAAGTCGGTATCATACAGAGAAATAGTGACTTTATTATTATTTTATTTATTTATTTTTTTAAGACGTGGGTTTCACCATGTTGGTCAGGCTGGTCTTGAACTCCCGACTTCAGGTGATCCGCCCGCCTTGGCCTCCAAAGTGCTTGGATTACAGGTGTGAGCCACCACGCCCGGCCGACTTTATTATTATTATTATTTTTTTTTTTTTTTTCAGTTGAGACAGAGTATCCCTCTGTTGTCCAGGCTGAAGTGTAGTGGCCGGATCTCGGCTCACTGCAGCCTCCACCACTTGGATTGAAGCGATTGTCGTGCCTCATCCTCCTGAGTGGGGACTAAAGGCACATGCCACCACACCCAGCTAATTTTATTTTATTTATTTATTTTTATTTTTTATTTTTTGTATTTTTAGTAGAGACAGGGTTTCGCCATGTTGGCCAGGCTGGTCTCAAACTCCTTACCTCAAGTGATCCGCCTGCCTTGGCCTCCCAGAGTGCTGGGATTACAGGCATGAGCCACTGCGCCTGGCGACTTTATTAACTTTTTATTCTTTCCTTGGACATGGTATCCAAAAAGAAATTTCTGTTTCAAAGATATGAAGATTTTTAAGGCTTTTTGATATGTGTTGTCAAATTGCCCTCCAGAAAGAACGCATGAATTTACAGTGAGCAGCTCTGCTTCCATCATGAAAGAAAGACTTTCCATCATACTGTTCTGGTGTTTTTTCCCCTAGCCCTCAGACTCCCCAGTACAATGACTCAAGCAGAAATTAAGCTCTGTTCTTTGTTGCTGCAAGAGCATTTTGGAGAGATTGTAGAAAAAATTGGAGTCCACCTGATAAGAACTGGCAGCCAGCCACTAAGAGTAATTGCCCATGACACAGGAACATCACTGGATCAGGTACGTCTAAATGACATTAATTTTCTCTCATTTCTTTCACTAATTTATTTCACTCACCTTTGAATATTGTTCTTCTCACCCCAGAAAAGGAAAAAATGAAAAAGCCTGCCCTGGGAGCAAACAATGTTATTTGGGGGAGAAAAGGATGGGACTTAGGCATCAACATTTTGTTTCTCAAAGTGTTTCTAGTTCATCACAGCTTCTTAGGCAACTCTTTGCTCCTCCCATGCCATACCTCATTTATTCTCAGTAAGTCTGTTAACCTCAGTACTGCTTTTAAGGAATGAGAATGGGCTGGGCACGGTGTCTCAAGCCTGTAATCCCAGCACTTTGGGAGGCCGAGGGGGGCGGATCATGAGGTCAAGAGATCGAGACCATCCTGGCCAACATGGTGAAACCTCGTCTCTACTAAAAATACAAAAAATGAGCTGGGCATGGTGGCGCATGCCTGTAATCCCAGCTACTCAGGAGGCTGAGGCAGGAGAATTGCCTGAACCCAGGAGGCGGAGGTTGCAGCGAGCCGAGATTGTGCCACTGCACTCCAGCCTGGCGCCTGGTGACAGAGTAAGACTCTGTCTCAAAAAAAAAAAAAAGGAATGAAAATGATAGAAGGAAAGTAAATTGTGTTTTGTTTTGAAGGATAAGGAGCAGAGAAACGATAGCAAGGAATCTTCCTGATTTCTTGTATTGCTATATGATTCTTATTAGCTACTCGAATGGAGAGAGGAAATAAGTGCAAAGATGCTTACCTAGCCATTTTCTGATGCTTGGTAAGCTGTTGGACAAAAAACTGCCAGCAGTAATGAGCTATATCTTCAGATCTTTCCTCTCTTTCTTCTCTTTATGTCCCATCCAGGTGAAAAAAGCCCTGTGTGTTCTTGTCCAACATAACCTGGTGAGTTATCAAGTGCACAAACGTGGTGTGGTGGAGTATGAAGCCCAGTGCAGCCGGGTATTACGAATGCTGAGATATCCCCGGTACATCTATACTACCAAAACTCTGTACAGTGACACTGGAGAGCTGATTGTTGAGGAGCTTCTGTTGAATGGCAAACTGACAATGTCAGCTGTTGTGAAGAAAGTGGCAGACCGGCTCACAGAGACCATGGAGGGTCAGTACTGTATCCACAGCTGTTAACAAAAGCATAGATCAGCTGGCTACATGAATAGACCCTGAGCTATCTTAGGCCATCTCATCTACCTTTTTCCTCCTGTTACACAGATGGCAAGACCATGGACTATGCTGAAGTATCAAACACATTTGTACGATTGGCAGATACACACTTTGTACAACGCTGCCCCTCAGTACCTACCACTGAGAATTCAGACCCCGGGCCACCACCACCTGCCCCCACACTTGTCATTAATGAGAAGGACATGTACCTGGTTCCTAAGCTGAGCTTGATAGGTAAGGAATTTTAACCCCTGGAACTGTGACTTGCCTTAACTGTGGATTCTTCTTGATTGGCTGTTAAAAGTATGAACCAGCTGAACATTTACCAGGTATTTGCTATGTGCCAGACATTGTGATGTATAACAATGAAAAAATCATGGTCTCTGCCATGGGGCTTTTAGTATAAGAGACATACATTGGCCGGGCGCGGTGGCTCGAGCCTGTAATCCCAGCACTTTGGGAGGCCGAGGCGGGTGGATCACGAGGTCAGGAGATCGAGACCATCCTGGTCAACGTGGTGAAACCCCGTCTCTACTAAGGATACAAAAAATTAGCTGGGCATGGTGGCGCATGCCTGTAATCCCAGCTACTCAGGAGGCTGAGGCAGGAGAATTGCCTGAATCCAGGAGGCGGAGGTCGCGGTGAGCCGAGATCGCGCCATTGCACTCCAGCCTGGGTAACAAGAGCGAAACTCCATCTCAAAAAAAAAAAGAGACATACATTAATCAGAAAATCACATTGATACATAATTAAACTGTGATAAGTACTATGAAGGAAAAGTATGAGGTGTTATGAAAATACATAATGGAGACTTTGGGAGACTGAAGTGGCTCAATCATTTGAGGCCATGAGTTTGAGACCAGCGTGGGCAAAATGGTGAAACCCCATCTCTACTAAAATTACAAAAATTAGCCAGGTATGGTGGTACATGCCTGTAATCACAGCTACTTGGGAGGCTGAGGCAGGAGAATTGCTTGAACCCAGGAGATAGAGGTTGCAGTGAGCCAAGACTGTGCCACTGCACTGCAGCCTGGGCGACAGAGTGAGACTCTGTCGCAAAAAAACAAAAAAGTAAACTATATAATGGGGGACTGGATTCATCTGGGAGTTTAGGCCTCATATTTCTTTGAGAAGGTGGCATTTGAGCTAAGATTTTAAATAGAAGCTAACAGCGAGGTAACAGAGGAAAAGCATTTTTGGCAAAGGGAATAGTATGTAGTAAACAAAAAATAGCATTTGAAGAAATGCAATAATGTCAGTATAGCTAAAGCATGGTAAGCAAGCAAGAGAGGTATGAGATAAGCTAAGAGATAGGCAGAGTTCTGATCTCAGAAGTTAATCAGGATCTACCTGCTTAGTGCTTGGATGGGAGACGGAAAGGGGGCTAAATCAAGTAAGACCTTATAGAGCATCTGTTCTTTATGCTAACGCAAAGGAAAACCACTAAAGGATTTTTAAGGAAGTGACATGATCTAATTTATACTTTTAAAAGATTATTTTGTCTATAGAAAAGATGGGAGGATGGGGCAAAGGTAAATGTTGACAGACTGGTGAAGAATGAAATATAGAAACAGTGAAGGAGACAAGTATCAAGAATGACATCTGTGTGTCTGACTTGTGCATGTGGGAGGATGATGATATTGTTGGCCATGAAAGAGAGCATCAGAGGAGAACCAGTCTTCGGAGGAGAAAGACTATGAGTTTCTTTTTGAACATGTTGAGTTTCAGATTATTTCATCATTTACTTGTGTTTCTTATAGCTCTTCAGCCCCCTAAGCAATTTAGATCTAGAGGCAGCTACAGCTGTCTTTGGAATGAAAGACACCTGGTTATTTCCTGTCATCATATGAGATACAGCCTAAGTATTCAATCGTTCGTTTGGCAGGGAAAGGTAAAAGGCGGAGATCATCTGATGAAGATGCTGCTGGGGAGCCCAAGGCCAAGAGACCAAAACATACTACAGATAACAAGGAGGTAATGGGGCTTCTAGATTAGAAGTCCTCACCCTGAAGCAGGCCATAAAGAGCACTCAGATAACCAGCCCCAAGAGAGCTTAAAGATTCCTGAGCTAAGAAGCAGTAGAGTTGTGAACCTCATTAAATATTAGCAGGAATAGACTAACAAAGAATGAACCATTACTACCTCCCTTCTGAGCTTTAACTTCATTCATTGATTGAACAGAGGTAACAGCTTATGCAAAAAGGGGCCTAGAAAAAGTGTAGGTTGTTCAATATGACTAGAATCTAAAGACCTACAGGGGCCAGTGGTGAAAAATGAGTGTAAAAATTAGACATAGGCCTGAACTCATATATTCAGATGCCTTCTTAGCACGCCCATAAAGATGTCAGTAAGCAGCTGAGCGCAGTGGCTCCCGCCTGGAATCCCAGCACTTCGGGAGCCGAGGCAGTGGATTATCTGAGGTCAGGAGTTTGAGACCAGCTTGAGCGACATGGTAAAACCCTGTCTCTACTAAAAATACAAAAATTAGCTAGTCATGGTGGCATGAGCCTATAATCCCAGCTACTTGGGAGATTGAGGCATGAGAATCACTTGAACCTGGAGAGCAGAGGTTGCAGTGAGCTGAGATCGTACCACTTCACTGGAGCCTGGGCAGAAGAGCAAAACTCCCATCTTAAAAAGAAAAAGAGAGTGTTCTAGGATAGAGTAACAGATTTGGAAATGCATTAATAATTGAAACCTGGAGAGCAGATAAAATTACCCAAGTAGAGCATGTAGAATAAAATGAAAGGAAGCATCAGTATTATAGGTGGCATCTGAAAGAAGAATCTGTGGAGACTGAGAAAAGGTAGCCAGAAAGATTCAAAGCAGCACCAAGAAAAAATGATGTTGGCCAGCCCAGTGGCTCACACCTGTAATCCTAACACTTTGGAAGGCCAAGGCAGGCGGATCGCTTGAGCCTAGGAGTTTGAGATCATCCTGAGCAACATGGTGAGACCCCTTCTCTACAAAAAATACAAAAATTACCTGAGTGTGGTAGCACGCACCCGTGGTCACAGCTGCTTGGGAGGCTAAGGTGGGAGGATCACCTGAGCCCACGAGTTCAGGGCTGCAGCGACCATGATCACACCACTGCACTCCAGCCTGGGTGACAGAGATCCTGTCTAAAAGAAAAAAGAAATGGTATCATAAAATGCAAGGAGCCACATAAAGTTTTAAGAAGGAAAAAATGTTCATATCATATGCTTCCTAAAGATTAAACAAGATCAGAAGTGGAAAGTATTATTTGAACTTCACAACATAGAGTCCTCAAGGACGATCATTGGTATTTCACTGGAATGTGAGTGACAAATTGACACTTCAGGACAATGGTGGAAATGGGTTGAGTAAATCTAGATGGAGATACAGCTGGGATGGCCAGCTCTTTGAGAAGCTTGGCTGTGACAGTAAGGAAAAGAAGAGGAGGTGTAAGATTAAAGGAGAATTCTAGAGTAGAAGAGACTTGGACAGAATAAAGGCTGGTAAGAGGAAGGCAGTAGTGAAGGAAAGGCTGAAGATATTAGAGGACAAGGTAAAGTAGAGCTGGATCCCCAAAAATGAATGAGAGGGTAAGGCCTGGAATACCAGTATGGGAATTAACCTTAGGTAACAGGAACATTTTTCAGCTGTGATAAAAGTGAGTAAAAATATAAGTTAAAAACATAAAGAAATGTGGTAAGGACATGCACAGAGTTGAATAAATTCTGGCTTAGTGGCTTTTATTTTCTTTGTGAAATCAGAAACAAGGTCATCTGCTGAGAGCAAGAAGGAAGAAGGGTCAAGTTAGAGACTTGAGGGTGATGGAAAGGAGTTAAAATAGGGAGAGAAAGGCCAGAAATGGTGGCTCCTGCATGTAATCCCAGCACTTTGCGTGGCCAAGGCAGGGGGATTGCCTGAGGTGAGGAATTCAAGATCAGCCTGGACGTGGTGAAACTCCGAATCTCCTAAAAATACAGAAATTAGCCAAGCACAGTGGTGGGGGTCTGTAATCCCAGTACTCAGGAGGCTGAGGCAAGAGAATGGCTTGAACCCAAGAGGCGGAGGTTGCAATGAGCAGAGATCACGCCACTGCACTCTAGCCTGGGTGACAAGCAAAACTCCATCTCAAAAAAAAATTAAAATTAAAATAATAAAATAGGAAGGAAAGATTGGAGATGAGCTTAGAGAACCTGTTTGAAGTTGGGATTTGTCTAGACACCAATCTACATGACTGAATGTTTGTGTTCAACGAATTTGGTTGTTAGTATGTAGGAAAAGAAATGGTGAACCATTGAATCCAAGCTCCTCAGAAAACTCTATGCTGTATTTAAATGTTTCTCTTCCTCAGCCCATTCCAGATGATGGGATTTATTGGCAGGCCAACCTTGACAGATTCCACCAACACTTCCGTGACCAAGCCATTGTGAGTGCAGTCGCTAACAGGATGGACCAGGTAATACCTAAGTATGTCTGTCATTGGTCATCAGGAGCATTCACTTACTTGTCAGAAATGGCCATTGTCACATAGAGCCGGAGGCAGGTGGGGGAAGCACAGTGCTTTCTGAATTCCAGTTTACTTTTCGAACACAGACAAGCAGCGAGATCGTGCGAACCATGCTCCGAATGAGTGAGATTACCACTTCTTCTAGTGCTCCCTTCACCCAGCCATTGTCTTCCAATGAGGTGAGTTTCGTGTTCTTGTGCTAGCTTTCGGACACACTCTTGGGTGTTAACAACATTTATTATACACAGATCCTGGTGTTAGGTTGAGGTCTGAGCCTTGAAAGAGAAGGGCGTTTGTTTGATGTGGGGCAAGGATTATCTTCAGTTGGTGAGCACTGAAATGTTTGGTTTCTTAGGATCTAGCTTTTCAAAATCTACATCATTCACTTAGTCAAAGTATCTATTTGTCAAGTACAGCCTATTCCTAATTATTTTAAGAATCTAGGATTTGGACCCTGAGAGCCTTGGCATTCAGGACATTATTTGACCCCTTGTATTTAAAATATTGATATTTAATAAATATGTATTATTTATATTACTGTCTTGTTTGTTTTGAGACACTCTCGCTCTGTCGCCTGGCTGGAGTGCTGTGGTGCCATCTCTGCTCACTGCAACCTCTGCCTCCCGGGTTCAAGTGATTCTCCTGCCTCAACCTCCCAAGTAGCTGGGACTGCAGGCGCGCACCACCACGCCCAGCCAGTTTTTGTATTTTTAGTAAAGATGGGGTTTCACCATGTTGGCCAGGATGGTCTTGATCTCTTGACCTCATGATCTGCCCACCTCAGCCTCCCAAAGCGCTGGGATTACAGGCATAAGCCACCATGCCCGGCTGGTAAAACTTCTTTGCATGTCAGTTTTTATAGATTTGTCCCACTCTTTATAATGACTGTATTATATTCCACTTAATGACCGTGCTATACTTTATTTTAATATACTACTCAGTGCTGGTCTTTTGGGTGTTTCCAGTTTTTTACTCTTACAAACAATCCTGCTATAAATATTTTTGAACAATTTTGTGATATCTAAAATTAAGACACGTTTTTGTTGTTTTTTTTTTTGAGACAGAGTTTTGCTCTTGTAGCCCAGGCCAGAGTGCAGTCTCCCAGGTTCAAGCAATTCTCCTGCCTCAGCCTCCCAAGTAGCTGGGATTACAGGCATGTGCCACCACACCCAGCTAATTCTGTATTTTTAGTAAAGATGGGGTTTCACCATATTGGCCAGCCTGGTCTGCAACTCCTGACCCCAGGCAATGCACCTGCCTCAGCCTCCCAAAGTGCTGGAATTATAGGCATGAGCCACTGTACCCAGCCTAAAAGATCTTTCTTTCAGTAGTCAGCAGTTCTAAGTTTCCAAACCCATTTTAAGTGTCTTTTGCTCCATAGATCTTCAGATCCCTACCTGTTGGCTATAACATCTCTAAGCAAGTTCTTGATCAGTATCTCACTCTGCTGGCAGATGATCCAGTAAGTCTGTTTTTTCTTTTTTCTGTAGCCTGTTCTATTGACAGTTCATTTCTGCACTGACACCTAGTTTCGTTCTCCTATAGTCTTACTTTCTACCTAGCCAGCCCGAACAATTTCTCCACACTGTTTGATAGGAGGGCTACCTGCTACAGACTTTCGGTCAGATTTGTTCCACTGGAAACGGGATCACTGGACTTTCCATTCAGTTAATTCTCTCTCTCTCTCTCTCTCTCTCTCTCATAGCTAGAGTTTGTTGGAAAGTCTGGCGACAGTGGTGGAGGAATGTATGTCATCAGTATCCTTACCAGTCATTTCCTTAGAGTCAGGCAGCCTGACCTGTTAAGTCAGAATGCTGCCTTAGGAAAGAAATATTTGGTAATGTTTATTATACTAAATAAGTTAGTATATTAAATATACTAAGTAAGTTAGTATACTAAATAAGTTAGTATAAGAAAATATTATACTAAATAAGTTAGAAAATTTTCTTATTAAAGCACAATAAGAAAAACTTACTGTGCTAAATAAGTTTTTCTGTGAATTTACAGTGAGCTGCCTTGATGATGATAAAGAAGTAAAAAGAGGCCAGGCATGGTGGCTCACACCTGTAATCCTAGGACTTTGGGAGGCTGAGGCAGGAGAATTGCATGAGCCCAGGAGTTCCAGATCAGCCTGAGCAACATGGCAAAACGCCATCTATACAAAACATACAAAAACTAGTCAGATGTAATGGTGCGTGCTTATAGTCCTGCTCCTTAGGCTGAGGTGGGAGAATCACTTGAGCCCAGGAGGAGGAGGTTACAGTGAGTTGAGGTCATGCCACTGTACTCCAACCTGGGTGACAGAGTGAGACCCTATCTCAAAAAAAAAAAGTAAAAAGGACTTTTAATCAACCAAATTTTAGTTAAGCAAAACCCCTACTTAAACACGCGTATTAAAGTTTTGGAATATTTATGTACCATAATTGAAACCACAAATTATAACGTGAAAAACAAAAGTTGCGTTTAAAATTTAATTATAAATTAGAAACTTAGGAATAAAATTCAGATCACAGTAACGAGGCCAGAACATTACTGAGTGACCTTAATTCTCTACATAAAGACCTCCATAAGGCATTAGCATCTCTAGCCACAGCCACTCTGGAGTCTGTCGTACAAGAGAGGTAAGGGGGACGCTGATGGGGTTTGGGATCAGTTACTTCCTATCCCCACTGAAGTAATTTGTCCATTATGTGAGCAACCAGTATAAGAACACCTTGGCACACTTTGCCCCATGTTTTCACTGGAGTCCTGTGGATCTCATGTAATGCTGCTCTTTACCCTAAAATAACCTACTGTTTAGTTCCTAGTGATGCAAATTAACCAGCCTCCCTAAAGCCTTTGCTTACAAATGTAGGAACTGTGGCACTCAGATGAGTTCAGCAGTTGGTGATGACTTATCATCACCAACCTGTGGAGCTGTGGAAGAATTTTCTGATTACTGTTCCTCTCTGGTCCTGGTTCCACACATGGGATAGAACACCGCCCCATCTATGACTGGGAACTAAAGCTACTCTCCTATGTTGGCATGCCATTTGCTTTCTTCATTCTTTTCCAGATTTGGGTCTCGCTGTGCTAGAATATTCCGTCTAGTTTTGCAGAAGAAACACCTGGAGCAGAAGCAAGTGGAAGACTTTGCAATGATTCCTGCAAAGGAGGCAAAGGATATGCTATATAAGATGCTCTCAGAAAATTTTATATCACTCCAGGTAACCAAGGGTGTAACAACTGCCAACCAGACAGGCTAGCCTAGGGTGAGAGAAACTTCTCAGGCAAACATACTGAATCCCCAAGCAAACTCTATATCCAGCTCTGAGACAGAAAACATGATTCACAGAGATATAGCAAGCACTTAGAGGAAAATGTGGAGCCTTAATTGCCCTAGTAAGAGGCAGCTGGGCACAATGGCTCATGTCTAGAATCCCAGCCCTTTGGGAGGCCGAGGCAGGCAGATCACTTGATGTCAGGAGTTCAAGACCAGCCTGGCCTACATGGTGAAACCCTGTCTCTACTAAAGTACAAAACAGTTAGCTGGGTGTGGTGTCATGTGCCTATAATCCCAGCTGCTTGGGAGGCTGACGCAGGAAGGAGAATCTCTTGAACCCAGGAGGCAGAGGTTGCAGTGAGCTGAGATTGTGCCACTGCACGCCAGCCTGGGCAATAGAGCAAGACTCTCTATCCAAAAAAAAAAAAAAAGTTTTTTTGTGAAGATCATATAGAATTGGCCGGGCGCGGTGGCTCAAGCCTGTAATCCCAGCACTCTGGGAGGCCGAGGCGGGTGGATCACGAGGTCAAGAGATGGAGACCATCCTGGTCAGTATGGTGAAACCCCGTCTCTACTAAATATACAAAAAATTAGCTGGGCACGGTGGCTCGTGCCTGTAATCCCAGCTACTCAGGAGGCTTAGGCAGGAGAATTGCCTGAAACCAGGAGGCGGAGGTTGCAGTGAGCCGAGATCGCGCCATTGCACTCCAGTCTGGGTAACAAGAGCGAAACTCCGTCTCAAAAAAAAAAAAAGATCATATAGAATTTACCTGGTACACAGATTTTTCAGTAAATATTAGTTAACCTTCCCTTTCTTCTCCATTCAGGATGCTGACAGTCAAATGAGAAAAAAAGCAGGGAAGCCCAGCTCTCCATTTAATTAATTACGACATAAACCACAGAGACTGGGCTGGGCACACCTGTAATCCCAGCACTTTGGGAAGCCAAGGCAGGAAGATCACTTAAGCCCAGGAATTCAAGACCAGCCTGGGCAGTATAGTGAGACCATGTCTCCTCCCCCGCCAAAAAAATTTAAAATTAGTTGAGCATGGTGGCGCATGCCTGTAGTTCCAGCTGCTCAGGATACTGAGGTAAAAGGATTGCTTGAGTCCCAGGTAGAAGTTGCAGTGAGCCAAGATCACACCACCACACTCCATCCAGGGTAACAGAGCAAGACCCAGTCTCAAAGTAAATAAATAAACACAGGTACTGAATGACTAGGAAGCATGAAAATGTAAGTAAAAAAAAGTTGAGTAACTCCAGATGGAATGAGTGTTTACTTTGCCAGTTCCAAAACAGTATAATTTTACTTTTTTTTTTTCTATTGGACAAATAGGAAATTCCCAAAACACCAGACCATGCCCCATCCAGGACCTTCTATTTATATACTGTGAACATCCTGTCAGCTGCCCGAATGTTGCTGCACAGGTGCTACAAGGTAACCCAGTCTGCTGCCTCCACATGGACAAGTGCCCCTCATATGCCCATTTCACCCATTTTACCTGAGCTGCTGAAATTGAACTATGTGCATTTCTTGTCTGTCTTATCTTTCCTCAGAGCATAGCCAACTTGATAGAAAGGAGGCAATTTGAAACCAAAGAGAACAAGTAAGTAACATTTTCAGTTGAGTTCTTTACATTTTTCAAGGTCAACGGCCTGAGGGGAAATTTCCTATAGAAACAGGAACCAGTGAAGGCTGGGCCAGGTGCAGTGGCTCATGCCTGTAATCCCAGCACTTTGGGAGGCTGAGACAGATGGATCACTTGAGGTCAGGAGTTCAAGACCAGCCCGGCCAACATGGTGAAACCCTATCTCTACTAAAAATACAAAAATTAGCTGGGCGTGGTCATGGGCACCTGTAGTCCCAGCTATTATGGAGTCTGAGGCAGGAGAATTGCTTAAACTCAGTGGAGGTTGCAGTGAGCCACTCCGTGCCACTGCACTCCAGCCTGGGTGACAAAGTGTGACTCCATCTCAAAAAAAAAAAAAAATTCTGAGGAATAGGAAACAATGGAGATAGCAACCGGTCTCCTTGCATTGAATCATTGGCTTAGATTAGTATAAATCATACATAGGCTACACTTTTCTAATACGCTCCCAATGAAATAGTTTTTCAGATTAAATTTATGAGAAACGTACAGAAGCACCAAACTAAGTGCAAATGAGAGGCAGCAAGAGTTTCAGGAGTGAAGTTATATTTCCAAGTGAGTTTCTAGAAAATGTCCTTAGAAGGTGACATTATCTACTTTGACCAGGAAAGTGGTAAAAGGGTGATGGGTTATGCCTCAGAGATAAATGCTAAGAGAATCTCCAAGGTTAGGAAACATGTCTCAGAGTTGTGTTTGTTTGACAGGCGTCTACTAGAAAAGTCTCAGAGGGTAGAGGCCATCATTGCATCTATGCAGGCTACAGGTGCAGAGGAGGCACAGTTACAAGAAATAGAGGAGATGATCACAGCTCCTGAACGTCAGCAGCTAGAGACCCTAAAACGTAATGTCAACAAGTAAGCGCCATTAACTTCAACCCTACATTTCAAAATACCATCCAAAACTCCTTTTTCACGTCCTGTAAGCCTCCAACTTAGCACGAGCAAACCTAAACTGTCTTCTCCAGCTCAGTTAACAGAATGTAATCCACCTGTTTTTGTAAACAAGCATTTCTGAAGATGTTCTCAGCTTCTTCTCCATCACCATACACACTCTTGTTCATCAAGTACTGTTAATCTGTTTTAAGACACGGGGTATTGCTGTGTTGCCGAGACTGATTTTGAACTCCTAGGCTCAAACAGTCCTTTTGGCTCAGCCTCCCTAGTAGCTGGGACTACACGCACGTGCCACTGTACTGGCTTAATTTCACTTCAGTAATGTGTCTCACATCTGGCCTTCATCACCTCTTTCCTAGACCACATTTCAGTGCGAAGTCTTGCAGCTCTTTTATTAAATTTATTTCTAAGTCTTTTTTTTAGGTGCTAGTTTAGTGGTTGCTTATTTCATTTTTGGATTGTTCATTGCTAGTGTTATAGAAAAACAACCAACTTTTGTGTTGTGATTTTGTATCCCACAACTTTACTAAATTCACTTATTAATTCTAATAGTTTTTTTTGCAGATTCTTTGAGATTTTATTTTTTATTTTTATATATTATTATTATTATTTTATTTTATTTTTTGAGACAGAGTTTCGCTCTTGTTACCCAGGCTGGAGTGCAATGGTGCGATCTCGGCTCACCACAACCTCTGCCTCCTGGATTCAGGCAATTCTCCTGCCTCAGCCTCCTGAGTAGCTGGGATTACAGGCACGCACCACCATGCCCAGCTAATTTTTTGTATTTTTAGTAGAGACGGGGTTTCACCATGTTGACCAGGATGGTCTTGATCTCTTGACCTCGTGATCCACCCGCCTCAGCCTCCCAAAGTGCTGGGATTACAGGCATGAGCCACCGTGCCCAGCGAGATTTTTTATAATAGAATTATGTCATCTGTGAATAGAGGTAGTTTTACTTCTACCTTTTCAATCTATATGCCTTTTCCTTTTTTTTCTTGCCTCATTGCCCTGGCTAGAACCTCCAGTAAAAGGTTGAATGAAGTACAAGAGCAGACATCTTTGCTTTGTTTCTGATGTTAGGGGAAAAGCTTTTAGTCTTTCACCATTAAGTCTGGTGTTATCTGTGGGTTTTTCCTAGATGGCTTTTATCTGGCTGAAGAAGCTTCCATTTCTTCCTAATCACCACTGACTTCAAGCTTCAGACACTCTTAGCTTCTTGCTATTTTAAAACACACTAGGTCCTTGGTTTTCCTGATTGCAAGTTAAGACTACCTTCCCCCAGGGCGGAGGCTCTGTATTTTACATTCTCAGCAGTTTCCATTGTGTCTGGCACATAAAAGATACTTGGTAAATGGCAAAACAATCAGCTGGTTCTCCTGCTTTCTTTCCATGCACCTCTGGGGTAACCAAGCAGTTCTCCATGGTCACATCCACCCAGCCTCTAAGCCTAAATATGCTATTGAACATTCAGTCTAGGCAAATGCTCTTACTTTTTCACTCAGGTTGGATGCCAGTGAGATCCAAGTGGACGAAACTATCTTCCTGCTGGAGTCTTACATTGAGTGTACCATGAAGAGACTGTGACCCAGAAGATCTTCCTCAAAAGACTGGGGGTGGGGGAGATGGAAAGCAAAATAAAGGAGGTGCCTGGATGCATTGTTTGCAGTAGGAGAAGTTGCAGATTCTTTTTTTTCTTTAATCTTACCAAGTTAAGAAAGCATAAATTGCAGATTCTTGAACTAAAACTGCCTCTCTATCCCTACAGCCCAGGATACACCTGAAAGAATTTGACATATTTAGATCCATCACTATGTTGTCCCCTCATCAAATCTTGGCAGTGGGAAGAACTTTAAATCCACAGGATTAATCATCTATCAGATGCATCCGTTCCCATAAAGAAGTTACCCACACGTATGTTTGAACATCCCTGGCAGTAGGAAACTTCTGAAGTTAATTTTATTTTCAAATGTCTAGGCCTTTTTATTTTGTTGAGAAATATATATATATATATGTTGTTGTTGTTGAGACAGTATCTCATTCTGTCACCCAGGCTGGGGTGTAATAGTGCAATCACTGGCTCCCTGCAACCTTGACCCTGGGCTCAAGCAATCCTCCCACCTCAGCCTCTGGAATAGCTGGGACTTCAGGTATGCACCACACGTACCTGGCTAACTTTTTATTTTTTTATTTTTTTGTAGAGACAGGGTCTCCCTGTGTTGCCCAGGCTGATGAGCTGTCATTTTTCACACATACATACTGTGTAGGGAATGTGAAAGACTATCACAGAGTAGAGGAAAATGTTATTTTCAGGGTTAGCAGGTGGATTGGCCCAAGGAGTCATGCTAGAATCTGTGGACTGAAGCCACATTTTGCCAGCACTAGGCTTTTAACACGTCTGAAACTATGTGCATAGAGTGCCTGGCATATGTAAAGCACACAGTAAATTAGTGTCTTCCTCTTCTCCGTGGTTCCTTTTTTTTTTTCCTCTTTTCTCCGTGGTTCCTTAAAAGTGGCAACACTAAATTATTTCTCAGTATCATGGATATAATTTGTCCCAGCAGCTTTAATTCACTTAAAGCAGTCAGATGTTTAATAATATCTTCAGTTTTCTCTCACCAATGTGTTTTCTAATTCTTTAAACACTTGAGTGCCAAATAATTGCCAGCCACCATACTAATCACAACATACAAAGATAGATAAGACACCATCTCTGCCCTCAAGCCAGTCACCATCATTTACTGAGCACCTGTTTTGTGCCAAGCACTGGGCTAAGCCTTGGGAATATAAAGATGAATAAATCTCGAGCATACAGTCTAGCAGGAGGAGACAAATACCAGGAAGTATCGGGGTGCTACAGAAGAGTAAATCCTATGTACGGAGAGGCCAGAAAGGGAAAAGGGTCAGGCAGGAAAGGGAACAGAAAGTGGCAATGTATAGTTTGAAAGATGAGGATGTTTTATTTGCAAACTATTTAACAAGGAATTAATAACCAGAACATACAAGGAGCTCAAGCAGTAGCAAAAAGTATAATCCAACTTAAAAATGTCCAGAAGAGGTCAAGAGATCGAGGCCATTCTGGCCAACATGGTGAATTCCCCTCTACTAAAAATACATAACTTAGCTGGGCATGGTAACGTGCGCTTGTAGTCCCAGCTATTTGGGAGGCTGAGGTAGGAGAATTGCTTAAACCCGGGAGGCAGAGGTTACAGTGAGCTGAGATCGCACCACTGCACTCCAGCCTGGCAAAATGGCTAAAAGATCTGAATAGATATTTTTCAAAAGACAAATGGCGAACAGGTATATGAAAAATCGTTGAACATCACTAATCAGAGAAATGGAAATCAAACCACAATGAGATGTCATTTCACCCCAGTTAATTACTTTTATCAAGAAGAAAGAATAATGAATGCTAGTGAGGATGTGGAAGGAGAGCCCTCATACATTCTTGGGAATGTAAATTAGTACAGCCACTATGGAAGACTACAGCGGTTCCTCAAAAAAATTAAAAGTAGAGCTGGGCGCGGTGGCTCAAGCCTGTAATCCCAGCACTTTGGGAGGCCGAGGCGGGTGGATCACGAGGTCAAGAGATCGAGACCATCCTGGTCAACATGGTGAAACCCCGTCTCTACTAAAAATACAAAAAATTAGCTGGGCATGGTGGCGCGTGCCTGTAATCCCAGCTACTCAGGAGGCTGAGGCAGGAGAATTGCCT